>CM062290.1:471579065-471811565 GCA_031216915.1 Pictodentalium vernedei
ACTATACTATACTACTATACTATACTATACTATACTATACCACACCACACCACATCACACTATACTATACTATTACTATACTTACTATACTATACTATACTATACTATACTATACTATACTAACTATACTATACCACACCACACCACATCACTACTATACTATACTACTACTACTATACTATACTATACTATACCTTACCTATACTATACTATACTATACTACACTATACTATACCACACCACACCACATCACACTATACTATACTATACTATACTATACTATACTATACTATACTATACTATACTATACTATACTATACTAGACTATACTATACTATACTATACTATACCACACCACACCACATCACACTATACTATACTATACTAGACTATACTATACTATACTATACTACACTATACTATACCACACCACACCACATCACACTATACTATACTATACTATACTATACTATACTATACTATACTAGACTATACTACACTATACTATACTATACCACACCACACCACATCACACTATACTATACTATACTATACTATACTAGACTATACTACACTATACTATACTATACCACACCACACCACATCACACTATACTATACTATACTATTCTATACCTTACCATACTATACTATACTATACTATACTACACTATACTATACCACACCACACCACATCACACTATACTATACTATACTATACTATACTAGACTATACTACACTATACTATACTATACCACACCACACCACATCACACTATACTATACTATACTATACTATACTATACTATACTATACTATTCTAATACCTTACCATACTATACTATACTAGACTATACTACACTATACTATACTATACCACACCACACCACATCACACTATACTATACTATACTATACTATACTATACTATACTATACTATACTATTCTATACCTTACCATACTATACTATACTAGACTATACTACACTATACTATACTATACCACACCACACCCACATCACACTATACTATACTATACTATACTATACTATACTATACTATTCTATACCTTACCATACTATACTATACTAGACTATACTACACTATACTATACTATACCACACCACACCACATCACACTATACTATACTATTCTATACTTTACTATACTATACTATACTATACTATACTATACTATTACTATACTATACTACACTATACTATACTATACTATACTATACTATACTAGACTATACTACACTATACTATACTATACTATACTATACTATACTATACTAGACTACTACTACTATACTATACTATACTATACTATACTATTATACTATACTATACTATACTATACTATACTATACTATACTATACTATACTATACTATACTAGACTATACTATACTATACTATACTATACTATACTATACTATACTATACTATACTATACTATTATACTATACTATACTATACTATACTATACTATACTATACTATACTATACTATACTATACTAGACTATACTACACTATACTATACGTATACTATACTATACTATACTATACTATACTAGACTATACTAGACTATACTACACTATACTATACTATACTATACTATACTATACTATACTAGACTATACTACACTATACTATACTATACTATACTATACTATACTATACTATACTATACTATACTATACTATACTATACTATACTATACTATACTATACTATACTATACTATACTATACTATACTATACTAGACTATACTACACTATACTATACTATACTATACTATACTATACTATACTATACTATTATACTATACTATACTATACTATACTATACTATACTATACTATACTATACTATACTATACTATACTATACTATACTATACTATACTATACTATACTATACTACACTATACTATACTATACTAATACTATACTATACTATACTATACTATACTATACTATACTATACTATTATACTATACTATACTATACTATACTATACTATACTATACTATACTATTATACTATACTATACTATACTATACTATACTATACTATACTATACTATACTATACTATACTATACTAGACTATACTATACTATACTATACTATACTATACTATACTATACTATACTATACTATACTATACTATACTATACTATTATACTATACTATACTATACTATACTATACTATACTATACTATACTATACTATACTAGACTATACTACACTATACTATACTATACTATACTATACTATACTATTATACTATACTATACTATACTAGACTATACTATACTATACTATACTATACTATACTATACTATACTATACTATACTATACTAGACTATTATACTATACTATACTATACTATACTATACTATACTATACTATACTACTATACTATACTACACTATACTATACTACACTATACTATACTATACTATACTATACTATACTATTATACTATACTATACTATACTATACTATACTATACTATACTATACTAGACTATACTACACTATACTATACTATACTATACTATACTAGACTATACTACACTATACTATACTATACTATACTATACTATACTATACTATACTAGACTATACTACACTATACTATACTATACTATACTATACTATACTATACTAGACTATACTATACTATACTATACTATACTATACTATACTATACTATTCTATACTATACTATACTAGACTATACTACACTATACTATACTATACTATACTATACTATACTATACTAGACTATACTACACTATACTATACTATACTAGACTATACTACACTATACTATACTATACTAGACTATACTACACTATACTATACTATACTATACTATACTATACTATACTAGACTATACTAGACTATACTACACTATACTATACTATACTATACTATACTAGACTATACTAGACTATACTATACTATACTATACTACTATACTATACTATACTAGACTATACTACACTATACTATACTATACTATACTATACTATACTATACTATACTAGACTATACTACACTATACTATACTATACTATACTATACTATACTATACTATACTATACTATACTATACTAGACTATACTACACTATACTATACTATACCACACCACACCACATCACACTATACTATACTATACTATACTATACTATACTATACTATACTATTCTATACCTTACCATACTATACTATACTATACTATACTATACTACACTATACTATACCACACCACACCACATCACACTATACTATACTATACTATACTATACTATACTATACTATACTATACTATACCGCACCACACCACATCACACTATACTATACTATACTATACTGCACCACACCACATCACACTATACTATACTATACTATACTATAATATACTATACTATACTATACTATACCACACCACACCACATCACACTATACTATACTATACTATACTATACTATACTATACCGCACCACACCACATCACACTATACTATACTATACTATACTGCACCACACCACACCATACTATACTATACTATACTGTACTATACTGCACCACACCACATCACACTGTACTCTACTCTACTATACTATACTTTACCACACCACGCCACACCACACCACAATATACTATACTATACTATACTATACTATACTATACTATACTATACTATACTATACTATACTATACTATACTATTATACTATACTATACTATACTATACTATACTATACTATACTATACTATACTATACTTTACTATACTACACTATACTATACCGCACCACACCACACCATACTGTACTATACTCTACTATACTATACTATACTATGATATACCGCACCACACAACATTGCACTCTACTATGCTCTACTACACTATACTGTACCGCACCACGCCACACCATACCACACCACACCACACTATATACTATACTATACTGTACTATACTGCACCGCACCACATCACATTGTACTATACTCTACTATACTATACTTTACCGCACCACACCACACCACACTATACTATACTATCCTATCCTATACTATACTATACTATACTATACTATACTATACTATACTATACTATACTATACTATACTATACTATACTATACTGTACCACGCCACCCCACATCACACTGCACTCTACTCTACTATACTATACTTTACCGCACTGCACCACGCCACACCATACCACACCACAGTATACACACTGTACTCTACTATACTATACTGTACCGCACCACACCACACCATACTATACTATATATACCGCACCACACCACATCACACTGTACTATACTCTACTATACTATACTGTACTGTGCCACACCCACACCACACCGCACCACACCATACAATATTATACTATACCATACTACACTATACTATACTATATTATACTATACTATACTATACCATACTATACTATACTATACTATACTGTACCGCACCACACCACACCACACCACACCATACCATACTATACTATACTATTATACTATACTATACTGTACCGAACCACGCCACACCACACCACACCATACTATACAATACGATACTATACTATACTGCACCACACCACATCACACTGTACTGTACTCTACTATACTATACTCTGCCGCACCACGCAACACCATACCACACCACACCATACTATACTATACTGTACTATACTGCACCACACTACATCACACTGTACTATACTCTACTATAGCATACTTTACCGCACCACACCACACCACACCACACCATACTATACTATACTATACTATTATACTATACTATACTGTACCGAACCACGCCACACCACACCACACCATACTATACAATACGATACTATACTATACCGCACCACACCACATCACACTGTACTGTACTCTACTATACTATACTCTGCCGCACCACGCAACACCATACCACACCACACCATACTATACTATACTGTACTATACTGCACCACACTACATCACACTGTACTATACTCTACTATAGCATACTTTACCGCACCACACCACATCACACTGTACTATACTCTACTATACTATACTGTACTGTGCCACACCACACCACACCGCACCACACCATACAATATTATACTATACCATACTACACTATACTATACTATATTATACTATACTATACTATACCATACTATACTATACTATACTATACTGTACCGCACCACACCACACCACACCACACCATACCATACTATACTATACTATACTATACTATACTGTACCGAACCACGCCACACCACACCACACCATACTATACAATACGATACTATACTATACCGCACCACACCACATCACACTGTACTGTACTCTACTATACTATACTCTGCCGCACCACGCAACACCATACCACACCACACCATACTATACTATACTGTACTATACTGCACCACACTACATCACACTGTACTATACTCTACTATAGCATACTTTACCGCACCACACCACACCACACCACACCATACTATACTATACTATACTATTATACTATACTATACTGTACCGAACCACGCCACACCACACCACACCATACTATACAATACGATACTATACTATACCGCACCACACCACATCACACTGTACTGTACTCTACTATACTATACTCTGCCGCACCACGCAACACCATACCACACCACACCATACTATACTATACTGTACTATACTGCACCACACTACATCACACTGTACTATACTCTACTATAGCATACTTTACCGCACCGCACCACACCACACCACACCACACCATACTATACTATACTATACTATACTATACTATACTACACTATACTATACCACACCTCACCACATCACACTGTACTATACTCTACTACACTGTATCGCACCACGCCACACCATACCACACCACACCATACTATACTATACTATACTATACTATACTACACTATACTATACTATACTATACTATACTATTATACTATTATACTATACTATACTATACTATACTATACTATACTATACTATACTATACTATACTATACTATACTAGACTATACTATACTATACTATACTATACTATACTAGACTATACTACACTATACTATACTACACTATACTATACTATACTATACTATACTATACTATACTATTATACTATACTATACTATACTATACTATACTATACTATACTATACTATACTATACTAGACTATACTACACTATACTATACTACACTATACTATACTATACTATACTATACTATACTATTATACTATACTATACTATACTATACTATACTATACTATACTATACTAGACTATACTACACTATACTATACTATACTATACTATACTAGACTATACTACACTATACTATACTATACTATACTATACTATACTATACTATACTAGACTATACTACACTATACTATACTATACTATACTATACTATACTATACTAGACTATACTACACTATACTATACTATACCACACCACACCACATCACACTATACTATACTATACTATTCTATACCTTACCATACTATACTATACTATACTATACTACACTATACTATACCACACCACACCACATCACACTATACTATACTATACTATACTATACTATACTATACTATACTATACTATACTATACTATACTATACTAGACTATACTACACTATACTATACTACACTATACTATACTATACTATACTATACTATACTATTATACTATACTATACTATACTATACTATACTATACTATACTATACTAGACTATACTACACTATACTATACTATACTATACTATACTAGACTATACTACACTATACTATACTATACTATACTATACTATACTATACTATACTAGACTATACTACACTATACTATACTATACTATACTATACTATACTATACTAGACTATACTACACTATACTATACTATACCACACCACACCACATCACACTATACTATACTATACTATTCTATACCTTACCATACTATACTATACTATACTATACTACACTATACTATACCACACCACACCACATCACACTATACTATACTATACTATACTATACTATACTATTCTATACCTTACCATACTATACTATACTATACTATACTATACTACACTATACTATACCACACCACACCACATCACACTATACTATACTATACTATACTATACTATACTATACTATACTATACTATACCGCACCACACCACATCACACTATACTATACTATACTATACTGCACCACACCACATCACACTATACTATACTATACTATACTATAATATACTATACTATACTATACTATACCACACCACACCACATCACACTATACTATACTATACTATACTATACTATACTATACTATACCGCACCACACCACATCACACTATACTATACTATACTATACTGCACCACACCACACCATACTATACTATACTATACTGTACTATACTGCACCACACCACATCACACTGTACTCTACTCTACTATACTATACTTTACCACACCACGCCACACCACACCACAATATACTATACTATACTATACTAGACTATACTACACTATACTATACTATACTATACTATACTATACTATACTATTATACTATACTATACTATACTATACTATACTATACTATACTATACTATACTATACTTTACTATACTACACTATACTATACCGCACCACACCACACCATACTGTACTATACTCTACTATACTATACTATACTATGATATACCGCACCACACAACATTGCACTCTACTATGCTCTACTACACTATACTGTACCGCACCACGCCACACCATACCACACCACACCACACTATATACTATACTATACTGTACTATACTGCACCGCACCACATCACATTGTACTATACTCTACTATACTATACTTTACCGCACCACACCACACCACACTATACTATACTATCCTATCCTATACTATACTATACTATACTATACTATACTATACTATACTATACTATACTATACTATACTGTACCACGCCACCCCACATCACACTGCACTCTACTCTACTATACTATACTTTACCGCACTGCACCACGCCACACCATACCACACCACAGTATACACACTGTACTCTACTATACTATACTGTACCGCACCACACCACACCATACTATACTATATATACCGCACCACACCACATCACACTGTACTATACTCTACTATACTATACTGTACTGTGCCACACCACACCACACCGCACCACACCATACAATATTATACTATACCATACTACACTATACTATACTATATTATACTATACTATACTATACCATACTATACTATACTATACTATACTGTACCGCACCACACCACACCACACCACACCATACCATACTATACTATACTATTATACTATACTATACTGTACCGAACCACGCCACACCACACCACACCATACTATACAATACGATACTATACTATACTGCACCACACCACATCACACTGTACTGTACTCTACTATACTATACTCTGCCGCACCACGCAACACCATACCACACCACACCATACTATACTATACTGTACTATACTGCACCACACTACATCACACTGTACTATACTCTACTATAGCATACTTTACCGCACCACACCACACCACACCACACCATACTATACTATACTATACTATTATACTATACTATACTGTACCGAACCACGCCACACCACACCACACCATACTATACAATACGATACTATACTATACCGCACCACACCACATCACACTGTACTGTACTCTACTATACTATACTCTGCCGCACCACGCAACACCATACCACACCACACCATACTATACTATACTGTACTATACTGCACCACACTACATCACACTGTACTATACTCTACTATAGCATACTTTACCGCACCACACCACATCACACTGTACTATACTCTACTATACTATACTGTACTGTGCCACACCACACCACACCGCACCACACCATACAATATTATACTATACCATACTACACTATACTATACTATATTATACTATACTATACTATACCATACTATACTATACTATACTATACTGTACCGCACCACACCACACCACACCACACCATACCATACTATACTATACTATTATACTATACTATACTGTACCGAACCACGCCACACCACACCACACCATACTATACAATACGATACTATACTATACCGCACCACACCACATCACACTGTACTGTACTCTACTATACTATACTCTGCCGCACCACGCAACACCATACCACACCACACCATACTATACTATACTGTACTATACTGCACCACACTACATCACACTGTACTATACTCTACTATAGCATACTTTACCGCACCACACCACACCACACCACACCATACTATACTATACTATACTATTATACTATACTATACTGTACCGAACCACGCCACACCACACCACACCATACTATACAATACGATACTATACTATACCGCACCACACCACATCACACTGTACTGTACTCTACTATACTATACTCTGCCGCACCACGCAACACCATACCACACCACACCATACTATACTATACTGTACTATACTGCACCACACTACATCACACTGTACTATACTCTACTATAGTATACTTTACCGCACCGCACCACACCACACCACACCACACCATACTATACTATACTATACTATACTCTACTATACTACACTATACTATACCACACCTCACCACATCACACTGTACTATACTCTACTACACTGTATCGCACCACGCCACACCATACCACACCACACCATACTATACTATACTATACTATACTATACTATACTATACTATACTATACTATACTATACTACACTATTCTATACCACACCACACCACATCACACGGTACTATACTCTACTACACTGTACCGCACCACGCCACACCATACCACACCACACCATACTATATACTATCCTATACTGAACTATACTGCACCACACCACATCACATTGTACTATACTCTACTATACTATACTTTACCACACCACGCCACACCACACCACTATATACTATACTATACTATACTATACTATACTATACTATACTATACTATACTATACTATACTATACTATACTATACTATACCGCACCACACCACATCACACTGTACTCTATAATACTATACTATACTTTACCACACTGCACCACGCCACACCAAACCACACCATAGTATACACACTGTACTCTACTATACTGTACCGCACCACACCACACTGTACAATACTATACTATACTGCACTGCACCACGCCACACCACACCACACCACACCACACCACACCACACTATACTATACTATACTATACTATACTATACTCTACTATACTATACTTTACCACACCACGCCACACCACACCACAATATACTATACTATACTATACTATACTATACTATACTATACTATACTATACTATACTATACTATACTATACCACACCACACCACATCACACTGTACTCTATAATACTATACTATACTTTACCGCACTGCACCACGCCACACCAAACCACACCATAGTATACACACTGTACTCTACTATACAGTACCGCACCACACCACACTGTACAATACTATACTATACTGCACTGCACTGCACCACGCCACACCACACCACACCACACCACACCACACTATACTATACTATACTATACTATACCGCACCACACCACATCACACTGTACTATACTCTACTATACTATACTTTACCGCACCACACCACACCACACCACAATATACTATACTATACTATACTATACTATACTGTACGCACCACGCCACACCATACTATACTATACTGTACTATACTGCACCACACCACATCACACTGTACTATACTCTACTATACTATACTTTACCGCACCACATCACACCACACCATACTATACTATACTATACTATACTGTACTGTACTGTACCGCACCACGCCACACCATACCACACCACACCATACTATACTATACTATACTATACTGTACTATACTGCACCACATCACACTGTTCTATACTCTACTATACTATACTTTACCGCACCACGCCACACCACACCACACCACACCACACCACACCACACCACACTATGCTATACTATACTATACTATACTATACTATACTATACTATACTATACTATATATACTATACTATACTATACTATACTATACTATACTATACTATACTATACTATACTATACTATTTAATAAATATAGCATGGCTTTGAGTTGACTATGTCAAAATAGTGGTCCTCGAGGAGATAGGATAATATTCTTATTCACAGCCAAAGAGAAAAGAAAATGGTTCAGGGTTTAAACAGGTAAACTAAGTTAATTTTGCCACTCATAGTTCTGGGATAGAGAGGTAGAGAACGAAAACCCCAAGAAAAACAATACCATTCTATACTATACTATACTATACTATACTATACTATACTATACTATACTATACTATACTATACTATACTATACTATACTATACTAATACTATACTATACAGTACTACGCCACACCACACCACACCACACCACACCACACCATACTATACTATACTATACTATTATACTATACTATAGTATACTATACTATACTATACTATACCGCACCACACCACATCACACTGTACTATACTCAACTATACTATACTGTACCGCACCACGCCACACCATACCACACCACACCATACTATACTATACTATACTATACTATACTATACTATACTATACTATACTATACTATACTATACTATACTATACCGCACCACACCACATCACACTGTAATATACTCAACTATACTATACTGTACCGCACCACGCCACACCATACCACACCACACCATACTATACTAATCTGTACTATACCACACCATACCACACCACACCATACTATACTATACTATACTGTACTATACTGCACCACACCACATCACACTGTACTATACTCTACTATACTATACTTTACCGCACCACACCACACCACACCACACCACACCACACCACACCACACCACACCGCACCACACCATACTATACTATAGTATACTATACTATACTATACTATACTATACTATACTATACTATACCACACCACACATCACACTGTACTCTACTCTACTATACTATACTGTACTGCACCACGCCACACCATACCACACCACATCATACTATATACTATACTATACTGTACTATACTGCACCACACCACATCACACTGTACTATACTCTGCTATACTATACTTTACCGCACCACGCCACACCACACCCCACTATACTATACTATCCTATCTATACTATACTATACTATACTATACTATACCGCACCACACCACATCACACTGTACTCTACTCTACAATACTATACTTTACCGCACCGCACCACGCCACACTATTCCACACCACAGTATACACACTGTACTCTACTATTCTATACTGTACTGCACCACACCACACCATACTATACTATACTATACCGCACCAAACCACATCACACTGTACTATACTCTACTATACTATACTGTACCGCGCCACACCACACCACACCATACTATACTATACCATACCATACTATACTATACTATACTATACTATACTATACTATACTATACTATACTATACCACACCACACCACACCACACCACACCATACTATACTATTATACTATACTATACTATACTATACTATACTATACTATACTATACTATACTATACTATACTATGCTATGCTATACTATACTATACTATACTGTACCGCACCACGCCACACCACACCACACCATACTATACTATACTATACTATACCACACCACACCACATCACACTGTACTATACTCTACTATACTGTACCGCACCACGCCGCACCATACCACACCACACCATACTATACTATACTGTACTCTACCGCACCACACCACATCACACTGTACTATACTCTACTATACTATACTGTACCGAACCACGCCACACCATACCATACCACACCACACCATACTATACTATACTGTAATATACCGCACCACACCACATCACACTGTTCTATACTCTACTATACTATATACTTAACCGCACCACGCCACACCACACCACTATACTATACTATACTATACTATACTATAATATACTATACTATACTATACTATACTATACTATTTAATAAATATAGCATGGCTTTGAGTTGACTAGTGGTCCTCGATGAGAGGATAGTCCCGCAGCGTAGCGGAGGGACTATTCTCTCCTCGAGGACTACCATTTTGGCATAGTCAACGAAAAGTCATGCTATATTTATTATATTAGATGTGTGTGCGTGTGTGTGTGTGTGTGTGTGTGGGGGGGGGGGGGGGGGGTCTTCATCGGTCATATATGCATGATAATATTCTTATTCACAGCCAAAGAGAAAAGAAAATGGTTCAGGGTTTAAACAGGTAAACTAAGTTAATTTTGCCACTCATAGTTCTGGGATAGAGAGGTAGAGAACCAAAACCCCAAGAAAAACAATACCGTTATTCCATTAACCCTCCCCCCCCCCCCCAACAATACAACAAACACCACTTTCGTGGGGCTTGTTCCCAGAAATAATCAGATGTTTTTGGACTAACACAAATTTTTAATTTCAGTCAACTGAGAGAACAATGGTAATTCAGAACAATGAGAACATCAGTTCAGTGAAGTGATTTCCAAGAAATTTACTGTTCTGTTTGCTTGGCTGGGAGCATGTCATTATTGATGTTTACCGCACAGTTTGGTCCAAAGTTGTAGGTTGGATTAACTGTTACTGTGCGCAAAGATAGTCCATTGCTTGTCTGAGCCATAGAGTCAATTGCCTGAACTAATACAGAGTCTGGTATGTCTGAACCCCAGTCTGCATCACTGACAGATGCCAAACTATCCATCTGGTGAGGGGTCACACCTGAAACAGCCTGTGTGGAATTCGAACATGAACTGACAGTTTGAACCTGCGGAACATTTGTCGAATTTTCAGCATTACAATTACCAGTGGACAAAGCACTGGCCAGTGCATTTGACATAGTTGTCTTTTGTTTATCAGAAGTCTTGCAGTAGCTTAAGAGTGATTCAGTATTTTTGTGTTTACTAATAGCTCTGATATGTCGGCCTTCGGATCCAGCTTGACTTAAAATTGAAATTGAAGTAGCACGAATATAGTGGTTTGAACAGTTCTGAGACAGATGGGCCTTTTTGGAAATAATGCTCATGAAATTTCCAAGATAGTTTTCTCCCATTGGCTCATTTTTGAACCAAATGGGATCTTCATCATAAAAACTATCACGTGGATGATGGAACAATGCATATGACTTAGGATTTCTTTTCTGCAAATATTTCTGAAAACTTTCAACTGGACAGAAAGGCCCACCTGTGGCATACATTAAACCCCCAGATTCTTCTTGTGCAAGGCGTGTATCATCACCATGGTAGTTTTTCTCCTTCTTTGATTTGCATTTTTGAACGAACAATATTCCATTGCCATCTTTTTTTAATTTCAAAGTGCTCGGGTGTTAATTCACGTAAGTTTGGACGCCCACGTCGACAAAAATGCAATATATTATTTCGAAAAAAAACCTTCGAAACAAGTCCAGCTGGGACACAAGTATCAAAAGCTTTGCTGTTATAAAGTAATTGTAAATCATTTTCATTTATGGGGGACTTATGAGTTACATGCCCCTTCCCTTCGGTGCGACTTTTCTTCAACGTGGCCTTGAAGGCCTTCTTAGCATCTGAGAATTTTTCATTTGTATTAATGTCTATTTTTCTGTTATCTTTGAAGTAGCGGTTAATGCCCTGTCGGATCACAAGTAAACTTGACTTTGTATAAAGTTCACCAGATTTTGTGCGGACATTCACGAAGAAATTGAGAAGAAGATCATTCAGATCATCGAGAGACATTTCTAGCAAGTCAGACTGAATCCCTTTTTCAGTTGCAAAAGAATGAAGCACAGTCAAAGCAAATTGTGTTGTTTCTTTAGTTTGTTTCGAGTTCAAATTTTCATCCACAAACATCTCAGCATCATCTTCACCAAATCTTTTGCTGTGGGTGGCCGTTGTAGACATATTTTGGCCCCCAAAACACTAAATCACGATAAAATTACTTCAAATTTGGGAACAAGTAGAGCAGACGATACAAATATTGTGAGAAAAGTACCGGCACGTAAAAAAAATTTGTTCCGGGTACGAAATTAAGCAAGACCGCTAATTTAGAGATGAACTACGAGAGATAAAAAGACACGCTTTGCACAAGAATTGGAAAAAGGGAAAGTGTGAACTCATTCCTGGTAAATAACGAGAAAAAACGGTTCATGTTGATGTATTTATTAACTCACCAAACATGAATTAAAAACATATCGGTTGAAAATGCCCACTGCTTCACGAGCTGCCCGCCTAGCATTTCGTAAATAAGAGAGTCAAGGTCACTGCTGATTTCTCGAGAATCTAAAACAGGCAATGCAGATTTCTGTCGAATAATTCTACCCGAAATCCGGCTACGGTAAAAATAAAACCTTTGGCGAAAGATACGATACACATATTTTTATTTCTCCAAACTAAATATAATAATGTATATGGGACGAGATGTCTTGTAAAGTATTTACGCTTCAGTGGAATTTTCTAAGCGAATTCGAATGTTACTATTTATAACCGTGCACTATTACCGTGCACTATTTTTTTTTTTCAAAAATGATAGTAGGTCTGTGCGATTTCGCTGACGAACTATCGGAAAATAGGGTGTTTCTGTTCAACCAATCAGAACGCGGGAAAGTCACGTGACATCTACTATACTATACTATACTATACTATACTATACTATACTATAACTATACTATACTATACTATACTATACTATACTATACGAGATTCCTATATTAATTTTCTCTCCGACAGACCCAAGCCCAAGATTCGCAGGCGCAACCGCAAACATGTGAACCTAGCTTCACTTACAAGCATGACGTAGGCCTGTATGTTCAAGTTTTGAATTTGAAGTCAAAAAGCCCCCAGGTTCGCTCTCAGAGCATCGACTTTTTAGAATTTTCCCTGGGGAGGCCTCAGGATCATTGCCGGGGCTAGGATTCTGAACTAAGAGGGTCTAGACAATGTTTAGGAGGCATGGCGTGACAGCCCATAGGCATGTCTGGAAGCCCGAAGGGCCGTGCGGGGTGGATCTCTGTGAGAGTGTGCCTCTCCTTAGAGGGGTACGCCCCGTGAATCTTTTGAAAAACCTGGTTCTCTGGAAGTGATTCTAGGGTAAAATGTGCTTCCAACTGGAGGTAACTTATCTGTGTCAAGAGGACAGGGAAATTGTGGTGTGAGCACCCATGCTAAAGCTTGTATCGTTCTGACGAGGAACAGCCTTTCAAACAGATCTTGCACAGACAAAATTATTGGTGATTGTTTGAAGTTTCATGAAGATGCAAATCTTTAGAATTACAGCTCCAAATGTCAGATATGGTGGCAGTGAATGTCACAAATATCTCCCCTGCAGTATTTTCACTCAATCTTACATGTATATAAATGACTAACATATCAAATGCGAAGAAGATCCGTTCTTTAATCTAGTTTTCGTTCGGAAACTAAAAAGAAGTTCGGAGGAACGCTAGGACTGATGAGTGGGTGGACAAACATACATGGTCGGTTTTCAAATCATGACAATAGTCCATATTAACTTCGGAGACGTGATTGTACGTCATTTTCAAACGAACTATAATGAACGTTCCCAACACCATATGTCAACGCGGGTGTAACATATGACTGATGGGTGAATATAGCTGAACTGAAAGTGGGATGTCGGGTTGGGGAGGGCGACTGGACCTCCTAAACAACCCATAGCTCTGCCACTGCCCCAGACCCCCACCAATAGGAGGGGACACCCTCTCCTATAACCGGCATTACCTCAGGCCTGCGGCCTTCGGATGTGCCTTTGGAATATATGGCGCCCCCTGCTTAGGTATGTTCGGAGGCCCCAGCCGCTCTTGTGTCTCCACTGGAGAAAGTCAAACGAGGTCACAGGCAAGAGTGCATTTGGAAACATGCACTGCATTCGGACTGACCCAATATGGAACCTACAAATCATGGGTTTGATTGAGACGAGAAGGGGAGACACTTCTCAAATTGACTCTGTCTCGCAATGTATCGCTAGCACTTGATAACATCTTAAAATTGATTCGATGCCCGTGTTCCAGCAAACAACCATGCAATACGTCAAGGTACAGCTGTGTTACCTCGGGGTTAGCATGCACTGTTTTCTGTACTTACCAAGCAACAATTGAGTGCTGTAACGAACAGCCGAGCGGTGCTACCGGCGAGTCTGCTGAAAATCAATTCTAATCATTACCTAATTTTTTAGAAAAGACATTACATTTGACCTGACTTTTTGTTACTTTTGAAACTGCCTGGTGGTCTACACAATCTTTCTTGTCAAACCATATACAGTTAAAACTAGAAGTCCTGTCAGGAAATGCGCACAAATAGCACGTTGATATGCGCGTTAATGTACGCGTTATAGCTCAAGTAAAGCTATCAAATTCTGTACATATGGCCTGTGCACAAGCAATGTTTCAGCCAATGGACCTCCGGGTAACCCGGAGGTCCATTGGCAGAAACATTGCATGTGTTTGCTATGAGTAACCAGGAGAACCTGTCGTGCTTTGGATGCCATTCGATATGGCAATTGCGCGCAATTCCAACGCGCAATTAAACCCAGATAAGCGCACTATTCGCGACAGAACTTCTAGTTTCTATTTCTCATAATTGTTAACCCTTTACCTAACATGAATAGTAGACGGCACTTGCAAACAAAATTACTGAATAATTAATTATTTTCATTTTTGGCGTCAAAAAATAGCTTATGACCCCTCATTGGAACGAGCTCAACGAGGGGTCATAAGCTATGTTTTTGACGCAAAAAATAAAAAAAAAAATAATGAAAATAGAATGGCAGTTGTTGTGAATAGCGCTGACCGGTTTTAGCCGTTACGTTGGGTAAAGGATTAATACGAATGCTATCACTGATAATTTACAGGCGATATATTAGTACCAATTCCGAACTTCTTACCTCAACCGATAGAACATGTACAATTGTACGGAAATGCCTGAACATTACTGTAAAGTGAATGTCCATCACAAACACTGGTCACTTCGACCATCATTGCATTAGTGATCTGAAACAAACTGGTGAAATTTCTGAGACCGCCATTTTTAATAACTGAAATATCACAAATTCCTCAAGGCTGACAAATCGGTGTTGTGGACAACCATAATTCGCTTAGAACAAAAAACTTTAGAATCTAAAACACGCAACGGTGCCTTGGCTGCCGTACAAAGAGTGTAATTGCTTTTCACAAAGTCAGAAGTTTCTTCTATTTCAGCTATGCGAACGTCACGGTTTCCCGACTGGGGAAGCCGTAACGTTCGGATAACTGACTTATCCCTTCTCCTACTTCAACGAATCTCGGCTTACGGCCCTCAGTCTTAGTTTGCGTGGAATTGTCTGTACAACGCGCTGCTTTCTCTCGGAGTCGCGTGGACTATTCGTTCCCGAAGGATCGCCATTTGGGCACAGGCATGTCAACCGGTACCGGTACCGCAGGTTCCCTCATGCTCCAACCGGTACCGGTACTGAAGGTTTTGTCTTGCCGGTACGGGGACAAAATTATTTTATTCGGAAATTCCTAACTGAACGAGGGTAAAAGGGCTGATAATAGTGTATGACACTATTACACGACATACTTGCAACTTATCTGTGAGTGAACATATCAAAACAGGCTGAAGGTGCATGCTCTGTCTGATCTCGAAAAGGTTAACCATTTTGACATTCCAAACGTGGCATCAAAGACAATGAATGCGCCGACATTGGTTACTTCAAAGAAATTATTCTGTGGCGACATCAAAGTAATCATTAAGCACGATTTTCGTCCTTTATGATTACTTTGATGTCGCCGCAGAATAATTATACGATGCCATGTTTGTCTTTGCGACATTGGGGACTGAGTCGGTTTAAGTGCGAATTTCTCACAATTGATTGTGAAAGGTCACCCAATTGTTGATTTGTCCCGGTACCGGTACCGGTGTTGGCGGGACAGACTCTGTTCCGTCCCGGGACCGGTTATGTTTGTACCGGCGGCACTTTAACATGCCTGACTAGTAATAAGTTAAGGTTTGAACACCTCCCCTCTAACTTTATTACCATATAGAGTTAGAGGAGAGGTGCTGGAGGCTTAAATTTTTACCAAGAACATTTCTTGCAATTAAAAAATAAAAAACCCGAAACAAAAACTTTTCTCATAATTCCCCATGATGGTTCGCTATACCGTTTGAGCTCTCTCTAATGCTAAAAAATGGTCATCAATTGCGTTGTCCCTTTTCAATCCGGTATTCCCATAAAAAAATTTTTTTGTATGATATATTCTACTGTTGCCTGGTCGGAGAGGGAGTCGGACAGGAAGGGGGTATTTGATGGGAGGTACCTGGTTGGAAAGGGAGTCCGGCAGGAAGGGTGGGTATTTGACAGGATGTACCTGGTTGGAAAGGGAGTCCGGCAGGAAGGGTGGGTATTTGAAGGGATGTACCTAGTGGAGAGGGAGTCGGGCAGGAAGGGGGTATTTGATGGGAGGTACCTGTTTGGAAAGGGAGTCCGGCAGGACGGGTGGGTATTTGACGGGAGGTACCTGGTTGAAGAGGGAGTCGGGCAGGAAGGATGGGTACTTGACGGGAGGTACCTGGTTGGTGGGGGGGGGGGGGTGGAGTCGGGCAGGAAGGGTGGGTATTTGACGGAGGTACCTGGTTGGAGAGGGGGTTCGGCTGGAAGGGTGAGTATTTGACAGGAGGTACCTGGTTTGAGAGGGAGTCGGGCAGGAAGGGTGGTTATTTGACGGAAGGTACCTGGTTAAAGAGGGAGTCGGGCAGGAAGGGTGGGTATTTGACGGGAGGTACCTGGTTGGAGAGGGAGTTGTCAGGAAGGGTGGGTAATTGACGGGAGGTACCTGCTTGGAGAGGGAGTCGGGCACGAAGGGTGAGTATTTGACGGGAGGTACCTGGTTGGAGAGGGAGTCGGCAGGAAAGTGGGGAGGAGGTATTTGACCGGAGGATGGGTACTACATTCATACTTCAGCTATAAAAAATTAGCATTATTTCTCCGCAACTGTTTGCCGTTCGTTATATTGTGCTTCCCTGGCCCGAAGCTAATGGGGTGTAATAGTGGGATAGTGGGTCGCCCGAAACCAACTTATTTCTCAGAAAGCTGCCAAAAATGGAGATTTCGAAATTCGGATGACAATGTTGGTGGACCGGGACTCGGGATGCACGAATGTCGTGCCGCACAGAAGATAAACTGCCTTATTGAGACAGTTTCCAACCAGCAGCTTCTAATGCATTGCGCCGGGAGCGCGGTGGCTCAGTGGTAGATTGTTGGACTTCTATGCTAGAGGACCCGAGTTCGATGCCCGTCCGGGACGATCCGGGTTGTGTCCTTGGGCAAGGCCGGCTACCTACATGGAGGCACGATGACGCCGTGTACTAAGGCGTACTGCACGCCGATGGTGCACATGTCTTCAACCACTGTAACCCTGCTTGAGCGGAGCTTTGGATAGAGTTAGAATGTTGAGGAGCTGACAGTTGCTCGTCGATGCTCGGTGGTTCTCTCGGTTTATTGCCATTTCATCAATTTCCATTTCATCAACTGCCTCTAAAATTATATTTTCCCATTTCATCAATTCCCACTTCATCAACAGAATAAAAATATGTTTTAATCTTTTGTAAATGCATTTTTTCAACAATTATAAAAAGTATTAAATTAAACAGAAATTAAACCTGTTGTACTTCTCAAGTAATTTGTCTCTTTTGAGTAACAAATTAGTTTAGAATGCCACAATGAGTATTGTGCTTTAAATGTTACATTCTGATAAATATTTAAATGTTATATGTTACTTTTCCCCACTTATTATGTGTGGTAACCCAGTTGCTCTGAATAAAATATTTAAAGTGTGTTCGTCTGAGAAATGTCCGGAAAGTGGTTATACAATAAATCCCCAAAATATTGATTTTTCACCTGAAAAAAATCTGTTGATGAAGTGGGAATTGATGAAATGGGAAAATATAATTTTAGAGGCAGTTGATGAAATGGGAATTGATGAATGAGACGACACCGTTCTCTACAGGTACTCCGGCTTCCTCCACCCGTAAAACAGTCACGATGTTGTGATGGTATCCTGCTTGTCATTCCTGGTGAGTGCAGGATGTCATCATAAAAATAACATCACGCGTGATAATCGTGTCAATAATTACGCTCTTGTAATATTGGCACGGAAATTGCGGTACGGTTCTTGTAATATCGCCCTCTTGTTTAAATCGCTTTCATCTCCGAGGTCAATTGTTTTGTCGCGAGCTACATCAGATATGATACGGGCAAAATCATTCACAGTCATACAGTTGTGATATTCGAGATTCGAAATTCGATTTGATTAGAAATTTTTCGAATATTCGATTCGAAATTCGCTCATACCTGGAGTGGATTCCGTTTTTCATAACTCTGTCACCATTACCGTATGACACGTCCGGCGCCCTTCTCTGTCTTTCCCGCACATCGCAGCGCCCGAATGTCTGCTTGCTTTTGTTAGAACACTAAAACGGCCCACCGCCAACCATATGGATCAAAAGTTCAGTTGAAATACTGGTATAGAATTGTATTCCATAATGGCTTGTATATCGCAATAAGTTATATTAGGAGATTATTTCATGTCTCAAGCAAAGAATTAAGTAGCTGTCAATTACTTTTCAGTTTACAAAGACATCACTTATTTACGAGGAAAATAATTTAAAACTGCTGAATGAAATATATTAACGTAAAACGAATCATGCGTCGGTGGCTTACAAATTTAGAAACATTTAATTAAAGGACAATCGTGGGCTGTCATTGACGAATTAGTTCAAGCTGTAGGTGGGTTGTGAAACATGACCATGCTTAGCAATGGAATAACTAAAGAAATGGGATAGTTTGAATATTTAAAATGTATAACGTGTATAATTATGTACGTATGTCTGAAAAACGTTTGCAATGATTTAAAGAAGTTCTCGAAAACACGTCATTGAAACCATCTTAGCATTACGTTGTGGGATTGGGTGAAATGCGCAGTTTCTACAGTTAAAACTAGAAGTCCTGTCACGAAATGCGCACAAATAGCACGTTGATTTGCGCGTTAATATACGCGTTATGGCCATAGTAAAGCTATCAAATTCTGTACATGTGGCCTGTGCACAAGCAATGTTTCAGCCAATGGACCTCCGGGTAACCCGGAGGTCCATTGGCAGAAACATTGCATGTGTTTGCTATGAGTAACCAGGAGAACCTGCCGTGATTTGGATGCCATTCGATATGGCAATTGCGCGCAATTCCAACGCGCATTTAAGCCTAGATAAGCGCACTATTCGTGACAGGACTTCTAGTTTTAACTGTAGCGTCCGAATTGTGCATTATATTTGTAGAGCACGAAGAAGATCAGTGTATCATTGCAGATCTTGTCATATTTGGGGGGCTCTAGTGGGTGAACCCGAGAAAGATATAAGTGAGAGGTCTACGTACAGTATCAGATCGCGATTAGCAGCAGGGAGGGTCAGGAAACCAGTGAAATCGGAACTACGCGCCTCCCAGCCGGTGTTCCGTCAACATAGAGGCCAACAAGAACCTTCCCAGCTCCTATTACACCTCCCATCCTGCAACCAACAGGATAGCTCCGGTCCATATAACTCCTCCCATCCTGTGACCACCAGTCTAAGAACGCCAAGTTACCCCCGGTCCATATAACTCCTCCCATCCCGTGACATCAATATAGAACCGTCAAGCTATCTATGGTCCATATAACTCCGCCCATCCCGTGATCATCATTCTAGGATTGCCAGGCTAGCGCCGGGCCGTATAACTCCTAGCATCCCGTAACCACCGGTCTAGGACCACCAGGCTAGTTACGGTCCATATAAGTCCTCCCATCACATGACCATCAGCTCAGGAGCTCCAGGCTAGCTCAGGTCCATATAACTCTCGAATTCAGTAACTATTAATCGCTCCGTCCATATATATCCCTCATCTCGTGATAATCAGTCTAGGACCGCCAGGCTAGCTCCGATACATATATTTCATCCCGGCCCTGTTGAATACCTCCACCGCACCCTTCTCAATACTCGCAGGACTCAGCGAACGAAAGTGCATTGCAGTCCTCCGCCATCAACACCCCACCAGACCCACCTCAGTCCTATAGCACTCCTAAACCCATGTTTAGCGCAGCTGGATACACACTCCGCGGTGATTCTCCAAACTTATCCAAATCTAAGTAGAAAGGGCGCCACTTATTTAGATAGATCGTACTTTTTCAGTAAACCAGTCGTACAACGAAAGACACAAACGTATGAGTAGTAGGATATGTCCCGAACGGGAAACATTGGTCGGAATCCGGCAGTAACGTCATGCAGTACTGTTACGGTAGCCGACGTGAGGGCCCGTTTTGTGATGTTATCTCCATTGTGACATGTGGTCCCAGTGCTCATGCACAGCGTGTGTTGTTAAAGTAAAACGTGTATCACCGTCCACCTTGTATACTTGCGGACGACATCTTGGTTTACATGGTAGCACTTGGTTGCTATACGGCCCATTAGCCTACACCAGGACGGGAAGTGTTCTGGGGTGTGTTCGATTGAATATAAGTTAATCTAA
Source organism: Pictodentalium vernedei (assembly GCA_031216915.1). Taxonomy (NCBI): domain Eukaryota; kingdom Metazoa; phylum Mollusca; class Scaphopoda; order Dentaliida; family Dentaliidae; genus Pictodentalium; species Pictodentalium vernedei. The sequence goes on from CM062290.1 coordinate 471,602,819, forward strand.
TTACCGAAAATAGGCACGACAATTACCCCAAATCACCAAAACACTACTCGCTGTTACCGACTTGGCGAAGCCAAGGGTCTAGGGCCTATAATAGTAGGCCATGGTGCTATAAGGCACAATTCTTTGTAAGCGTACCTAATTACCACAAACAACCCGACACTTTCGCCCAAGGGTCCATAATCGCCGGTTTTTACTTATTACAGACATTATTCTGACTCTCCTAGCAGTCTGTCTAGTCATAGCTATCTCTGGTGCCGCCCTTTTCTTTTCGGCGATCAGATTACCGCAATCTCTATCTCCCTATACAATTGCGTATCATCTCCCTATACAGTATTATCTTCCTATACAATTGTATATTATCTCCATATACAGTGTGCTCTCCCTATACAGTAGTATCTCCATGTACAATATTATCACCTTATACAGTATTATCTCCCTATACAGTATTATTTCCCTATACAGTATCTATTATAATCTCCCTATACAATTATGTATTATCTCCCTATACAGATTATCTCCCTATACAGTATTATCTCCATATACAATTGTATATTATCTCCCTATACAGTATCAAATCCCTATACAGTATTATTTCCCTATACAGTATTATCTCCCTATACAACTGTGTATTATCTCCCTATACAGTATTATCTCCCTATACAATAGTGTATTATCTCCCTATAAAATATTATCTCCCTATACAATTGTGTATTATCTCCCTATACAGTATTATCTCCCTATACAGTATTATCGCCATATACAATTGTATATTATCTCCCTATACAGTATCATCTCCCTATACAGTATTATTTCCCTATACAGTATTATCTCTCTATACAACTGTGTATTATTTCCCTATACAGTATTATCTCCCTATACAACTGTGTATTATCTCCCTATACAGTATTATCTCTCTATACAATAGTGTATTATCTACCTATACAGTATTATCTCCCTATACAATTGTGTATTATCTCCCTATACAGTATTATCTCCCTATACAATATTATCTCCTTATATAATTGTATATTATCGCCCTATACAATATTATCTCTCTATGCAGTATTATCTCCATATACAGTGTTATCTCCATATACAATTGTGTATTATCTCCCTATACAGTATTATCTCCATATACAGTGTTATATCCCTATACAGTATTATCTCTCTATACAACTGTGTATTATTTCCCTATACAGTATTATCTCCCTATACAATTGTGTATTATCTCCCTATACAATATTATCTCCCTATACAATTGTATATTATCTCCCTAAACAGTATTATCTCCATATACAGTGTTATATCCCTATACAATTGTGTAGTATCTCCCTATACAGTATTATCTCCCTATACATTATTATCTCCCTATACAGTATTATCTCCGAATACAGTATTATCTCCCTATACAGTATTATCTCCCTATACAATTGTATATTATCTCCCTATAGAGTAGTATCTCCCTATACAGTGTTATCTCCCTATACAGTGTTATCTCCCTATACAATTGTGTATTATCTCCCTATACAGCATTATCTCCCTATGCAGTATTATCTCCCTATACAGTGTTATCCCCCTATATAATTGTATATTATCTCCCTATACTTTATGGGCAATTCCTAACTGAACGAGGACAAACGAGCTAATAATTGTATATGGTTTGTGGATGAACATATCAATCAAGACACTCTAAAGGGGCGTGTTCTGTCTGCACCACCACCTCGATAAGGCCGATCATTTTAACTTTCCAAACGTGGAATCAAAGAGAATGAAACCACCATCATTGGCTACTTAAAAGAAATTTTTCTGTGGCGACATCAAAGTAATCATAAAGCACGATTTATTTTCGTGCTTTATGGTTACTTTGATGTCGCCGCAGAATAATTGGTATGATGTCATGCTTGTCTTTGCGATCTTGGGGGCTGAGTCGGTTTAAATTCGAATTTCTCTCATCTGGTTGTGATGCCACCCAATTGTTGACTTGTCCTTACTGGTTATGTTGGTACCGGCGGTACTTTGACATACATGTATAGCACTAGACGATATCTTTTAAGGATACCTTATACAGTACATGGAGAGTGGATTGTAACTAAATCACCCGCAGAGTGGAGTTATCACCCAAGCTGTAACTTTCAAATGTTGTACATATCAACAAAAAACACAAGCAATGTTTCAGCCAATGGACCTCCGGGTTTAACCCGGAGGTCCATTGGCTGAACCTTTGCTTGTGCTGGTTATGCTTTGCAACAAATTTGCAATTATTGCTTGAGTGGAATCTCCACTCTGCGGGTGATTTAGTGATAATACACTCTCCACGTACTGTAGATGCCACTTATCGGGGGATATCTATCTGAAGATATTAAAAGCTCCTAGCGTCTGTTCAATTACCCGCATCTAGGCTACTACTGCTGACTCGTCCAATATCGCCATCGTCTATCCTGTGATTAGCTTCTACTCCTTTCTATCACTGCTAATGGTCTGCACCACTACTATTGGTTATCACTTTTTGCCCTGTGCCAGAGTCTCCAACACTTAGTACTGACCATACTCAGTACCTATATTAATAACTGATAATCATTATCACGATCGGCCTCCACCACTACTAACGGTCGAATACAATCTGCTTTCCCTGGTGGCTCGAATCTTGTCGAGCAAATAAGCCATCGAGTAGTGATTTGAACAGTCATTGCTTAAGCGACTCAAATCTGACCGAGCAAATAAGCCATCGAGTAGTGATTTGAACAGTCATTGCTAAAACGACTCGAATCTGACCGAGTAAATAAGCCATCAAGTAGTGATTTGAACAGTCATTGCTTAAACAACTCGAATCTGACAGAGTAAATAAGCCATCAAGTAGTGATTTGAACAGTCATTGCTTAAACGACTCGAATCTGACCGAGTAAATAAGCCATCAAGTAGTGATTTGAACAGTCATTGCTTAAACAACTCGAATCTGACCGAGTAAATAAGCCATCAAGTAGTGATTTGAACAGTCATTGCTTAAACAACTCGAATCTGACCGAGTAAATAAGCCATCGAGTAGTGATTTGAACAGTCATTGCTTAAGCGACTCAAATCTGACCGAGCAAATAAGCCATCGAGTAGTGATATGAACAGTCATTGCTTAAACGACTCGAATCTGGCCGAGCAAATAAGCCATCGAGTAGTGATGTGAACAGTCATTGCTTAAACGACTTGAATCTGACCGAGTAAATAAGCCATCGAGTAGTGATGGTGATATACGTATTCTAATATGATAATAATTGCATTCAACATATTCTTGCGGGATGGAGAACTTGAGTGTGACCTCGCTGGAGGCAATGTACTCCCCGCTGTGGTTCTATACTGGTGCTACGCTTGGCAGCAACGTATTTCGAGTCATATACTATGTGGTCAACGGTAAATGCCCTGACCGTAAGGGCTCTGGCGGTAAGGACCCTCTTAAGGACATAAAACACCCCCATACATCGTTTGTGAACTGAACGACCAGGTATTTCAGAAACGCTTCTGAGTCTTCGTATTTTACGTCGCCTGAGTGCTAGAATGTTCTATGGGACATAGAACATTCTAGCACTCAGGCAACGATAAACCTTCAGGCTGTCTGCGATTCACGACATTCAGTGTGCCAGTGAAATTAAAACCGTTGGGGCGTGCCTTGGTTTTACTGAGTATTGAAGACTGTCAAACGGTACTCCGTTGGGGGATGCACTTCCTAGGCTTATAATATATCATGAGGTCTGCGTCCATCTCCCTCAGATGATATTCTCGATCAGTAACCCAGTACACTACTACGACCCGTGACGGTTGAGAATACATGAAGTGGCCGTAGTATGATGGAGACCGTCCCACATCTGGAATACAAAAATCTCGCCTTAGGCCCCATCGACCAGCTCCCAGTTCAAGGTCTGGATAAATAAGGAGATGCCCTGCATATCCGAGAAAATGGCTGATCGTGGAGAACCAGGAACGCATGAAGAAACATGCGGTTTCGAAGACCCACGTACTTCTGACGAACTATTCACATTACAACTCTGGCGGGGTATACACGAGGGAAGAAGTTCTTGCTGCAGTCTTCCTTGATTAATTTACTGAGCTCGACAGTTTGGATTTTCTGGGTGGGGGCACATGGAAACACTATAAACTCCTATCAAGAGGCAACAACCCTTGGTCTGTGTACCCTTTTGCTGTCCGGTGGGAACTCGACAGGCTCGCGCAACCTTACCTCACGCTGGAGCCCAGGCACAGGCCGTGCAAGATCCCAAATAGTGGAAATGTGTCAGGTCCCTATATTCCATTCGACGGGGAACCTGTCTCGTTGAGGAAACTAAGACTGGGTATGCGTTAGACACTGGAAACAAAACACAGCCCGGTTTCTTTGCCACAAACATTTCCGACGAATCCACGACCGTCATCCAGGCACTCGTGGAGCACTCCGCTCGGCTTCGAGTCTATGCTACAGGACTGGGTCTAAATTGGGTTGTAGGTCACACCGATTATCAGCTATGATAACGTGTTACTCTCACTCTACTAAAGTCGCTGCCCCAATAGTTATAGCTAGTGTTCAACGGATTACAAAAAATGGCCGCTGACCGATTACAGGTTATTTGAGTTCACCCTCGGCCTATTCCGATTCCGATTGTAATACTGTGGACTACTAGACGAGTCGAGGCTTGAAAGAACTGCCTTGAACTGAACATATTGCACAGTGTTAAACATCTTTGACTCAGGTCGCAGTAAAATGACCAGGCGCGCACTCTTGGGCGGTATACGTGGCTCTCAGAGCCACGTGTACCGCCCACGTGCGCTTGACTGGTCATTGTACTGGGACCTGAGTCAAAGGAGTGCAACCTTCACTTTTTCCGATACGAACTGGTGATTACCGCAAGTACGCCCAATTGTAAGCTTCACATGCTGTTTAACTTGTATATCCCGTAAAGGGGCATCCAGAGAAATTAAGAATACACATTGTGGTTGTTTCTCAACTTTATTGAATGGTATCATTGACATCAGTTTACATTAACAATTAAACAATTTCAGAAGATAATAAAATGTGGTTAATGAATCATCAAATAAAAAAATGCTTGCCAACAATCGGTTGAACCGATGTTCCAGGAGCCGTTGCTGTTGTCGCCCGAATGCTCACAATCCGCCGATTGGGGTGGCTGATTCCGATTATCACAATCTGTCGATTGGGGTGGCTGATTCCGATTATCACAATCCGCCGATTGGGGTGGCTGATTCCGATTATCACAATCCGCCGATTGGGGTGGCTGATTCCGATTATCACAATCCGCCGATTGGGGTGGCTGATTCCGATTATCACAATCTGCCGATCGGGGTGGCTGATTCCGATTATCACAACCTGCCGATTGGGGTGGCTGATTCCGATTATCACAATCCGCCGATTGGGGTGGCTGATTCCGATTATCACAATCTCCCGATTGGGGCAGCTGATTCCGATTACCACAATCCGCCGATTGGGGTGGCTGATTCCGATTATCACAATCTGCCGATTGGGGTGGCTAATTCCGATTATCACAATCTGTCGATTGGGGTTGCTGATTCCGATTATTACAATACGCCGATTGGGGTGGCTGATTCCGATTGCTCACAATCTGCCGATTGGGGTGGCTAATTCCGATTATCACAATCTGTCGATTGGGGTTGCTGATTCCGATTATTACAATACGCCGATTGCGGTGGCTGATTCCGATTGCTCACAATCTGCCGATTGGGGTGGCTGATTCCGATTATCACAATCCGCCGATTGGGGTGGCTGATTCCGATTATCGCAATCTGCCGATTGGGGTGGCTGATTCCGATTATCACAATCCGCCGATTGGGGTGGCTGACTCCGATTGCTCACAATCTGCCGATTGGGGGGCTAATTCCGATTATCACAATCTGCCGATTGGGGTGGCTGATTCCGATTATCACAATCTGCCGATTAGGGCGGCTGATTCCGATTATCACAATCCGCCAATTGGGGTGGCTGATTCCAATTATCACAATCTGCTGATTGGGGCGGCTGATTCCGATTATCACAATCTGCCGATTGGGGCAACTGATTCCGATTATCACAATCCGCCGATTGGGGTGGCTGATTCCGATTATCACAATCTGCCGATTGGGGTGGCTGATTCCGATTATCACAATCCGCCGATTGGGGTGGCTGATTGCGATTATCACAATCTGCCGATTGGGGCGGCTGATTCCGATTATCGGTTAACACTGGTTATAGCACTAGTGGCAGCCTCTGAAGCTATCGCTGTTGTTAGTGCCTTTGGAAAATTCATTATCCAAAACTGTCGAAAAAGGCCAAAAACACCATTGATATTTGCATCTTGGCAGAGGCAAAGTCCCAACAATAGCTAATCTCCATTCTGATGCCCGGACAGACAACCAAATCACTGATTCGGTGTTTTTCATCATTTTATCTGAAAAAATTAAATTCAAGCAATTAATGAGTCGGATACGCGATAAAGAACCTTAGAAACGAATTGTCGACATCGGGCTTAAGAAGGAAATGAGCGTGTTTATACATCAGGATATGAGGAGGAGGACTGCAGCGATCAGTAGCACCACCAACACAACGCTGATACGTTCGACACGCTTTTTCTTTATGGTTAATGTGAGAAAGGAATAGGCTACCCAAGGTGTCGCCGACGTGGTGGGGCTGGGTGGGTCCGGCGTGGCCTGGGCTGAACACCGATAGGGAAACGCGGAAGGGCTGGGGGACCTGGCGGGCCATAGGTAAACGCGAACTGGGTGGCGTCATTCGCATTGTAGAAGCGAAGCGTTATATGGATCGGGCGGGCATGGCTTCCCTAAGTTGACGGAACACTGGATGGGAGGCGTTATATGGGTCGGGCGAGCATGGTTTCCCTAAGTTGATGGAACACTGGACGGGAAGCGTTATATGGATCGGGCGGGCATGGCTTCCCTAAGTTGACGGAACACTGGATGGGAGGCGTTATATGGATCGGGCGGGCATGGCTTCCCTAAGTTGTTTGAACACTGGATGGGAGGCGTTATATGGATCGGGCGGCCATGGCTTCCCTAAGCTGACGGAACACTGCATGGGAGGCGTTATATGGATCGGGCGGGCATGGCTTCCCTAAGTTGACGGAACACTGGATGGGAGGCGTTATATGGATCGGGCGGACATGGCTTCTCTAAGTTGACGGAACACTGGATGGGAGGCGTTATATGGATCGGGCGGGCATGGCTTCCCTAAGTTGACGGAACACTGGGTTGGAGGCGTTATATGGATCGGGCGGGCATGGCTTCCCTAAGTTGACGGAACACTGGATGGGAGGCGTTATATGGATCGGACGGGCATGGCTTCCCTAAGTTGACGGAACACTAGATGGGAGGCGTTATATGGATCGGGCGGGCATGGCTTCCCTAAGATGACGGAACACTGGATGGGAGGCGTTATATGGATCGGGCGGGCATGGCTTCCCTAAGTTGACGGAACACTGGATGGGAGGCGTCATATGGATCGGGCGGGCATGGTTTCCCTAAGTTGACGGAACACTGGATGGGAGGCGTCATATGGATCGGGCTGGCACGGTTTCCCTAAGTTGACGGAACACTGGATGGGAGGCGTTATCGGGACTGGAGAGGGTCTTGCAGGCCTCTACGCTAACGGAATGCTAGCTGGGAGTGGGGGGGGGGGGGTTCTCAGCTTTAAGGTTACATCAAATGGCCGGCGACAATTGCCAATGAACGACACAGACGGTGGGCTCCTCCTATCAGCCGTTGTGGATAAATGTTCTGCTGTCTAGTCTATGCTTTTCAGAGAAAGTCGTAATATTTTTCAACACAGAAACTTTGATATTTTAACCCATTGAACCCCGGTTTCCTGGAATGGTATCGCCTTTGTGTACACGTACAGTGACATGGGTCAGTCCAATATCAATATACAGGGAGGATAAAATAATAACTTCAGTCTGTGGAATGGTAATGCCTTTGTGTACACTTACAGTGACATGGGTCAGTCCAATATCAATATACAGGGAGGATAAAATAATAACTGCAGTCTGTGGAATGGTATCGCCTTTGTGTACACGTACAGTGACATGGGGCAGTCCAATATCAATATACAGGGAGGATAAAATAATAACTTCAGTCTGTGGAATGGTAATGCCTTTGTGTACACTTACAGTGACATGGGTCAGTCCAATATCAATATACAGGGAGGATAAAATAATAACTGCAGTCTGTGGAATGGTATCGCCTTTGTGTACACGTACAGTGACATGGGGCAGTCCAATATCAATATACAGGGAGGATAAAATAATAACTTCAGTCTGTGGAATGGTAATGCCTTTGTGTACACTTACAGTGACATGGGTCAGTCCAGTATCAATATACAGGGAGGATAAAATAATAACTGCAGTCTGTGGAATGGTATCGCCTTTGTGTACACGTACAGTGACATGGGTCAGTCCAATATCAATATACAGGGAGGATAAAATAATAACTGCAGTCTGTGGAATGGTATCGCCTTTGTGTACACGTACAGTGACATGGGTCAGTCCAATATCAATATACAGGGAGGATAAAATAATAACTGCAGTCTGTGGAATGGTAATGCCTTTGTGTACACGTACAGTGACATGGGTCAGTCCAATATCAATATACAGGGAGGATAAAATAATAACTGCAGTCTGTGGAATGGTATCGCCTTTGTGTACACGTACAGTGACATGGGTCAGTCCAATATCAATATACAGGGAGGATAAAATAATAACTGCAGTCTGTGGAATGGTATCGCCTTTGTGTACACGTACAGTGACATGGGTCAGTCCAATATCAATATACAGGGAGGATAAAATAATAACTTCAGTCTGTGGAATGGTAATGCCTTTGTGTACACGTACAGTGACATGGGTCAGTCCAATATCAATATACAGGGAGGATAAAATAATAACTGCAGTCTGTGGAATGGTATCGCCTTTGTGTACACGTACAGTGACATGGGTCAGTCCAATATCAATATACAGGGAGGATAAAATAATAACTGCAGTCTGTGGAATGGTATCGCCTTTGTGTACACGTACAGTGACATGGGTCAGTCCAATATCAATATACAGGGAGGATAAAATAATAACTTCAGTCTGTGGAATGGTAATGCCTTTGTGTACACGTACAGTGACATGGGTCAGTCCAATATCAATATACAGGGAGGATAAAATAATAACTTCAGTCTGTGGAATGGTAATGCCTTTGTGTACACGTACAGTGACATGGATCAGTCCAATATCAATATACACAGAGGATAAAATAATAACTGCAGTCTGTGGAATGGTATCGCCTTTGTGTACACGTACAGTGACATGGGTCAGTCCAATATCAATATACAGGGAGGATAAAATAATAACTTCAGTCTGTGGAATGGTAATGCCTTTGTGTACACTTACAGTGACATGGATCAGTCCAATATCAATATACACAGAGGATAAAATAATAACTGCAGTCTGTGGAATGGTATCGCCTTTGTGTACACGTACAGTGACATGGGTCAGTCCAATATCAATATACAGGGAGGATAAAATAATAACTTCAGTCTGTGGAATGGTAATGCCTTTGTGTACACTTACAGTGACATGGATCAGACCAATATCAATATACAGGGAGGATAAAATAATAACTTCAGTCTGTGGAATGGTAACGCCTTTGTGTACACGTACAGTGACATGGGTCAGTCCAATATCAATATACAGGGAGGATAAAATAATAACTTCAGTCTGTGGAATGGTAATGCCTTTGTGTACACGTACAGTGACATGGATCAGTCCATTATCAATATACACAGAGGATAAAATAATAACTGCAGTCTGTGGAATGGTATCGCCTTTTTGTACACTTACAGTGAGATGGGTCAGTCCAATATCAATATACAGGGAGGATAAAATAATAACTGCAGTCTGTGCAATGGTATCGCCTTTGTGTACACTTACAGTGAGATGGGTCAGTCCAATATCAATATACAGGGAGGATAAAATAATAACTGCAGTCTGTGCAATGGTATCGCCTTTGTGTACACTTACAGTGAGATGGGTCAGTCCAATATCAATATACACAGAGGATAAAATAATAACTGCAGTCTGCAACCGTCTGGTTGCAGACTGCAGTTATTATTTTATATCAATGCCCCATGTATTGACCTTTTTATAATAAGACGGAAATGGGACGAAATTTTACCTGGGTCCGAAAAATCGGTCTTACGATTTCTAAGGGTTAAGATTCCCTTGGTAAGGTAAATGGAGGTTGGTTCGATAGCGACAGGGAACAATATTTACAGTGTGCAGCATATCGTCAACAATCTCACTCCCAAAAGACCTCAATCTCTAATTATCTTCACAAAAAGTTTCATGACTGGTATAACAAACGTTCCACTCATTACTGTTATAAATTCAAACATAAAAATCGTGTACTCAGCACCATATTTATCTTTAATCGCGAGCAATAAGCGAAACAAGAGGCCCCAAGGGGCCTTAATCGCTCACCGGCCAAAGTGGTTCAAAGAAGTATTTGGGGTCACATGCAGTTAGACATGGTTCATCAAAACTACAAAGGAATGAAGTCATGAGAGACAAATTTTATGGAACTAGGGACATGGCTTGAACAAACTTGAATCTTACCCCCTCAAGGATGCTGCATACCAAATATCAAAAGCATTCATCTGCTGGATCTGAAGAAGCAGATTTTTAAAGAAAATTCCTCATTTTGAACTAAGTTATCATTCGGGCTCCCACAGTGAGCCCAAATATGAACCCAGGGACTTGGCTTGAACAAACTTGAATCTCACCCCCTAAGGATGCTGCATGCCAAATATCAAAACATTCCGACTGCTGAATCTGAAGAAGATTTTTAAAGGAAAATTCCTCATATTGACTAAGTTATAATTCGGGCTCCCGCAGGGAGCCCAAATATGGACCCAGGGACTTGGCTTTAATAAACTTGCATCTCACCTCCTCAGGATGCTACACACCACATATCAAAACATTCCGACTGCTGGATCTGAAGAAGAAGATTTTTTAAGAAAATTCCTCATTTCGAACTAAGTTACAATTCAAGCTCCAACAGTGAGCCCAAATATGGACCTAGGGACATGGCTTGAACATACTCGAATCTCAACCCCCTAAGGATGCTGCATACCAAATATCAAAATATTCCGACTGCTGGATCTGAAGAAAAAGATTTTTAAAGAAAATTCCTCATTTTGAACTAAGTTATAATTCGGGCTACCACAGTGAGCCCAAATATGAACCCAGGGACTTGGCTTGAACAAACTTGAATCTCCCCCCCCCCCCTCCCCCCAAGGATGCTGCATACCAAATATCAAACATTCCGACTGCTGGATCTGAAGAAGAAGATTTTTAAAGAAAATTCATCATTTTGAACTAAGTTATCATTCGGGTTCCCACAGTGAGCCCAAATATGGACATATGGACATGGCTTGAACATACCCGAATCTCAACCCCCTAAGGATGCTGCATACCAAATATCAAAACATTCCGACTGCTGGATGTGAAGAAAAAGATTTTTAAAGAAAATTTCTCATTTTGAACTAAGTTATAATTCGGGCTACCACAGTGAGCCCAAATATGAACCCAGGGACTTGGTTTGAACAAACTTGAATCCCCCCCCCCCCCCCCAAGCATGCTGCATACCCAATATCAAAAGATTCTGGCTGCTGGATCTTGAGAAGAAGATTTTTTAAAAAAATTGCCTGAAATGCACTAAGTTCAAATTTGGGCTCCTATACTGAGCCCAAATATGAACCCAGGGGGCCGACTTGAACAAACTTGAATCAGATCCACCCTACAATGTTGCATACCAAATATCAAAAGATTCTGCCTGCTGAATCTGGAGAAGAAGATTTTTTAAGAAATTTGCCTGAAATGCACTAAGTTCGAATTCGAGCTTCTATAGTGAGCCCAAATATGAATCCAGGGGGCCGATTTGAACAAACTTGAATCAGATTTACTCCACCATGTTGCATACCAAATATCAAAAGATTCTGCCTTCTGGATCTGGATAAGAAGATTTTTAAAGAAGTTTTCTTAAATTGCACTAAGTAAAAATTCACGCCCCCACAGTGAGTCCCAATATTGGTTGAGGGACTCGATTTGAACAAACTTGAATCAGACCCATACCAAGATGCTGCATACCAAGTATCAAAAGATTCTGCCCATTGGTTCTGGAGAAGAAGATTTTTTAATAATTTTTCTATACGGTGCTATCAGAGTTATGCCCCATACAGAGACCCCAAGGAACGTTGCCATTTCATTTGAACAAACATGAATTGCCATTTAGTAATGAACATCTACATGAAGTTTCGTGAAAATCGGACCAGTGGTTTCAGAGGAGAAGTCGTTTGAAAAATGTTCACGACGACGGACGACAGACGACGGACGACGGACGGCAAGTGATACGTTGAGCTCCCTTCGGTGAGCTAAAAAAAAAAAACTCGGCGCGAGGAATACTTCAACAGGTAAATTCGATGATAAACATCCTGTAATGAGGTTGGGAAACAGAGCTGATAAAAGTCAGGTATACTTCGTTAGAGAACAACACACGACAAGCACACGTACATCTCTCCTTTCAAATTTGTGCCCGAGGATTCAGAGGTAATTACTGCTCTGTTTACTGGAAATGGATATTAGTTTTGATGGTAAAATAGTTCTTACCACAGGAGGTGATCGGGGTTTCGGTCGCGATATTGGTCAAAGGCTAGGTTTGTGTGACACAAAGACAAAATCTACGAATAGTGCAAAGAATCTAAACAAGATGGTGCGGATATTGAAGTGATACTTATTATCACAACAGTGAAGTGATCTGGGTCATATTGACATAATATCACGTCGAGTTGACGAGTCAGATCGCCTGATCAAACAGGATGCCTTTAGGCGATCTGGCCACATTAACGAGACATGATGCGGAGACGAAGACCACTTCAGATATAAAGAATTAAAAGTGAATATAGGTTGGAAACTGAAGTGATATGTTAATATTAAAAAAAAATGTAACCTATACACCGCCAGCACTGGGACACCGGTGGTTGCGTCACGGAACACGCAAAGTTGAATTTATGGAGAACGGACCGAGTTATTGCATCAAATAGATTGGTTTTATCTGCACGTCATTTGAGTGCAGCATTTTAACGAGAGTATTATGGCTTAGTAAACGGAACTAACCCAACTGGCAAGGAATTTTCTTAAAAAAATATAGATGTATTTTACTTTGAGTCGATTCTCGATTCGATTCCAGTTTCAAATTCGCGATTCGAGTCATTTTTCGAGTCGATTCTTATAAAACCAACGACCCGATTTCTTCTCAACAGAAAGGGATTTAACGTTCTTTCATCGCGTAAATGTGACTTTCAATCGGCTAAGTATTCCATGTATACATATTTTGGTTCACACTACCGACCTTTCTTACTAAGGCCACGATGAGGCGTCAGTAAATCGTGTTGGTATCATTTAACCCTTTACCTAACGAATCGCCCGCATCCGCCCAGCCGGCGTAATATGCAAATTCAGCAGTTGAAAAAATATTACTTTTCAAAAAACTTCAACAAAACCATATTATGTGACCCCTCGTTGGAACGAGATCGTCGAGTTCGTTCGAACGAGCTCGTCGAGCTCGTTCCAACGAGGGGTCACATGATATAGTTTTGTTGAAATTTTTTGAAAAATGTGAAAAATAATATTTAAAATAATAAATTTTGATATCGTCTGCGTTGGGTAAAGGGTTAACAGTGATACAAAGAGAGTTTTGTAGCAGTTTTGTAACATATTTTCCTATTTCTTTCGTGGACAAACTAGATTATTGCATCGTTTAAAGAAAGAACTCACAATGAAAACTCTGTCGTTTATCGGGAATGATTCGACCCGAGAAAAAGGACATCCGCGAATCGGAGTCGAGTCGAGTCAATTTTGCGTTCCGACTCGAGATTCGACTCGGAATTAGAGTAATCGCAGGGTCCTCTATATATACAGGGCCCTATCAGGACGGAATGTATTGTTGTGTTGCTCCTATGCTCCTAGTGTGTTGTATCGCCCAGTGCGTTGTATCGCTTCCAGTGTACAGAATAGCCCAGTGTGTTTTATGTCTTGGTGTGTTGTATCACCCAGTGTGTTGTATCGCTCCCAGTATATAGAATAGCCCAGTGTGTTGTATGTCTCGGTGTGTTGTATCACCCAGTGTGTTGAATCGCTCCCAGTGTATGGAATAGCCCAGTGTGTTGTATATCTCGGTGTGTTGTATCACCCAGTGCGTTGTATCGCTCCCGGTGTATAGAATAGCCCAGTGTGTTGTATGTCTCGGTGTGTTGTATTACCCAGTGTGTTGTATCGCTCCAGTGTATAGAAAAGCCCAGTGTGTTGTAAGTCTCGGTGTGTTGTATCACCCAGTGTGTTGTATCCCTCCCAGTGTATAGAATAGCCCAGCGTGTTGTATGTCTCTGTGTGTTGTATCACCCAGTGCGTTGTATCGCTCCCAGTGTATAGAATTGCCCAGTGTGTTGTATGTCTCGGTGTGTTGTATCGCCCAGTGCCTTGTATAGCTCCCAGTGTATAGAATAGCCCAGTGTGTTGTATGTCTCGGTGTGTTGTATCACCCAGTGTGTTGTATCGCTCCCAGTGTATAGAATAGCCCAGTGTGTTGTATGTCCCGGTGTGTTGTATCACCCAGTGCGTTGAATCGCTCCCGGTGTATAGAATAGCCCAGTGTGTTGTATGTCTCGGTGTGTTGTATCGCCCAGTGCGTTGTATCGCTCCCAATGTATGGAATAGCCCAGTGTGTTGTATGTCTCGGTGTGTTGTATCACCCAGTGCGTTGTTTCGCTCCCAGTGTATAGAATAGCCCAGTGTGTTGTATGTATCAGTGTGTTGTATCGCCCAGTGTGTTGTTTCGTTCCCAGCGTGTTGTATCGCCCAGTTTATTGTATCACTCCCAGTGTGGTGTGCCACGTCCAGTGTGTCGTATCATCCAGTGATTTGTGTCGCTCAGTGCGATGTATCACACAGTGTATTGTTTCGTTCCCAGAGTGTTGTATCGCCCAGTGTGTTCTATCGCTCCCAGTGTGGTGTGCCACTCCCAGTGTGTTATATCATCCTGTGATTTGGGTCGCTCATTGTTGTGTATCACACAGTGTGTTGTGTCGTTCCTAGTGTATTGGATCGCCCAGTGCGTTGTATCACTCCCAGTGCATTATCGTCCCGTGTTGTATCACCCAGTGTGTTGTATCGCTCCCAGTGTATAGAATAGCCCAGTGTGTTGTATGTCTCGGTGTGTTGTATCACCCAGTGCGTTGTATCGCTCCCAGTGTATAGAATAGCCCAGTGTGTTGTATTTGTCGGTGTGTTCTATCGCCCAGTGCGTTGTATAGCTCCCAGTGTATAGAATAGCCCAGTGTGTTGTATGTCTCGGTGTGTTGTATCGCCCAGTGCGTTGTATAGCTCCCAGTGTATAGAATAGCCCAGTGTGTTGTATGTCTCGGTGTGTTGTATCGCCCAGTGCGTTGTTTCGCTCCAAGTGTATAGAATAGCCCAGTGTGTTGTATGTCTCGGTGTGTTGTATCACCCAGTGTGTTGTATCGCTCCCGGTGTATAGAATAGCCCAGTGTGTTGTATGTCTCGGTGTGTTGTATCACCCAGTGCGTTGTATCGCTCCCAGTGTATAGAATAGCCCAGTGTGTTGTATGGCTCGGTGTGTTGTATCACCCAGTGCGTTGTATCGCTCCCAATGTATAGAATAGCCCAGTGTGTTGTATGTCTCAATGCGTTGTATCACCCAGTGCGTTGTTTCGCTCCCAGGGTATAGAGTAGCCCAGTGTGTTGTATGTCTCAGTGTGTTGTATCGCCCAGTGTGTTGTTCCGTTCCCAGAGTGTTGTATCGCCCAGTTTATTGTATCACTCCCAGTGTGGTGTGCCACGTCCAGTGTGTTGTATCATCCAGTGATTTGTGTCGCTCAGTGTGGTGTATCACACAGTGTATTGTTTCGTTCCCAGAGTGTTGTATCGCCCAGTGTGTTCTATCGCTCCCAGTGTGGTGTGCCACTCCCAGTGTGTTATATCATCCTGTGATTTGGGTCGCTCAGTGTTGTGTATCACACAGTGTGTTGTGTCGTTCCTAGTGTGTTGGATCGCTCAGTGCAGTGCGTTGTATCACTCCCAGTGTATTATCGCCCCGTGTTGTATCACCCAGTGTGTTGTATCACCAAGTGTGTTGTTTCGATCCCTGTGTGTTGCATCGCCCAGAGTGTTGCATCGTTCTCAGTGTGTTGGTGTCGATCCCACTGTGTTGTATCGCGCCTAGTGTGTTTTATCTCCAGTGTGTTATATCGCTTCCAGTGTGTTGTGTTGCTCCCAGTGAGTTTTATAGCCCGGTGTGTTGTATCGCGCCCAGTGTGTTGTGTCGCCTGGTGTGTTGTTTCGCCAAAATGTGTTGTATCGCGCCTAGTGTGTTGTTTCGCTCCCAGTGTGTTGTGTCGCCCCGGGTTGTTTTGTGCCGCGGTCATGTATTGTATCGCGCCTAGCGTGTTCGCCGGGTGTGTTGTATCGCGCCCAGTGTGTACCCAAATGTGATTACAAGAGTTATAATGTTAAGAACAGGCGAGTTAATACTGTTCAGAAACATACTAAAATAAAACATATGTTTGATGCTATGAGGCACGGGATTATTGGCAAGTTGTTTTTAACCCTTTACCCAACGTAACGGCCAAAACCGGCCAGCGCTATTCTTAAAAATCGCCAATTAATTTTCATTATTTTTTTCATTTTTTGTCTCAAAAACATAGGTTATGACCCCTCGTTGGAACGAGCTCGTCGAGCTCGTTCCAACGAGGGGTCATAACCTATGTTTTTGAGACAAAAAATGAAAAAAAATTAGTTATTCAAGAATTATTTTTGCAAGTGTGTAATGACAATGTCGTAAAAGAGTGAGATCTCGCGAGGTCATCATTGCAAAATAAACTGATCTTCAGTTCTCAGATACCTAACAGACAGAAGTTATTTATACTGGCTCCTAGCTTGTAATTTTAAATGAAATTAGAGAAATATATCTCCTTATATTTTTGTCATGCCTGGTTTGTGTGGCATATGTTTATTACAGATGTTGCTGCATTGAACGCTATTAAATTCACAAAACATTAGTTGTCTGAATTGTACTTTGGAAACACATTCATAGGTCAAGTAATGTCAACTTGATGTTTTCGTTTATTTGGGGGAAACTTGAAGTTATACATAATATATCGTTAGTTAAATATAAACACGATCAGTTTTATTTATAATAGGAATTTTGAGTGCAACTCACTCTGAAGCCATAACTTAGTACTTGTTTTTATGGTAGAGGAACAAAACAAAACGGACATGGCAACCGCTACTTATTCTCAGTTCCTTATTCGACAATCGTTATCAACCGATTTTATCTTATTCGACAATCGTTATCAACCGATTTTATCTTATTCGACAATCGTTATCAGCCGATTTTATCTTATTCGACAATCGTTATCAACCGATTTTATCTTATTCGACAATCGTTATCAACCGATTTTATCTTATTCGACAATCGCTATCAACCGATTTTATCTTATTCGACAATCGTTATCAACCGATTTTATCTTATTCGACAATCGTTATAAACCAATTTATCGTACTCGACAATCGCTATCAATCGATTTTATCTAATAAGAAAGTGAGATTAAGTAACGGTTGTCACGCCCCCAAACCAAACAGTGCATTTTTCGTTCCTAGAAATAAACTGTGCAATTTTTCAAATTTATCGTCAGGTAGCGCTCAAAACCATTGATTGTATTGCAGTGTATATCTGGTTTGTAAAAACTTAAACACCGTAGGACAGTCATTACCATGATATTACTCCGTCTTATAGTCACTTACTGTGCAGAACATTGCACCGAAGTTGGCTTAACAGATCACGCCTGTGCTCGGGGTCAATAGCAGTGACGTCGCGAAGATTAAAGATGTGGATTGGGGGCGTGGGGAAGGGGTTGTTAACCTGATTTATCCCGACTCTGATGAATCTCGCCCCGACTGACTAATACTCCAGCTACATCATCAAGGTATGTCTTAAAAATGCTTAGAAGATTAGAGTTATATGGTTAGAATATTAGACAGCTGGGGTTATATGGTTAGAATATTAGACAGTTGGGGTTATATGGTTAGAATGTTAGACAGTTGGGGTTATATGGTTAGAATGTTAGACAGTTGGGGTTATATGGTTAGAATATTAGACAGTTGGGGTTATATGGTTAGAATATTAGACAGTTGGGGTTATATAGTTAGAATATTAGACAGTTGGGGATATATGGTTAGAATATTAGACAGTTGGGGTTATATGGTTAGAATATTAGACAGTTGGGGATATATGGTTAGAATATTAGACAGTTGGGGTTATATGGTTAGAATATTAGACAGGTGGGGATATATGGTTAGAATATTAGACAGTTGGGGTTATATGGTTAGAATATTAGACAGTTGGGGTTATATGGTTAGAATATTAGACAGTTAGGATTATATGGTTAGAATATTAGACAGTTGGGATTATATGGTTAGAATATTAGACAGTTGGGGTTATATGGTTAGAATATTAGACAGTTGGGGTTATATGGTTAGAATATTAGACAGTTAGGATTATATGGTTAGAATATTAGACAGTTGGGGTTATATGTTTAGAATATTAGACAGGTGGGGATATATGGTTAGAATATTAGACAGTTGGGGTTATATGGTTAGAATATTAGACAGTTGGGGTTATATGGTTAGAATATTAGACAGTTAGGATTATATGGTTAGAATATTAGACAGTTGGGGATATATGGTTAGAATATTAGACAGTTGGGGTTATATGGTTAGAATATTAGACAGTTGGGGTTATATGGTTAGAATATTAGACAGTTAGGATTATATGGTTAGAATATTAGACAGTTGGGGTTATATGGTTAGAATATTAGACAGTTGGGGTTATATGGTTATAATATTATACAGTTGAGATTATGTGGTTAGAATATTAGACAGTTGGAGCTATATGGTTAGAATATTAGACAGTTGGGGTTATATGGTTAGAATGTTAGACAGTTGGGGTTATATGGTTAGAATATTAGACAGTTGGGGTTATATGGTTAGAATATTCGACAGTTGAGGTTATGTGGTTAGAATATTAGACAGTTGGGGTTATATGGTTAGAATGTTAGACAGTTGGGGTTATATGTTTAGAATATTAGACAGTTGGGGTTATATGGTTAGAATATTAGACAGTTGGGGATATATGGTTAGAATATTAGAGAATATTAGACATTTGGGGTTATATGGTTAGAATATTAGACAGTTAGGATTATATGGTTAGAATATTAGACAGTTGGGGTTATATGGTTAGAATATTAGACAGTTGGGGTTATATGGTTAGAATATTAGAGAATATTAGACATTTGGGGTTATATGGTTAGAATATTAGTCAGTTGGGGTTATATGGTTAGAATATTAGACAGTTGGGATTATATGGTTAGAATATTAGACAGTTAGGATTATTTGGTTAGAATATTAGACAGTTGGGGTTATATGGTTAGAATATTAGACAGTTGGGGTTATATGGTTAGAATATTAGACAGTTAGGATTATATGGTTAGAATATTAGACAGTTAGGATTATATGGTTAGAATATTAGACAGTTGGGCATATATGGTTAGAATATTAGACAGTTTGGGTTATATGGTTATAATATTAGACAGTTGGGGTTATATGGTTAGAATATTAGACAGTTGGGGATATATGTTTAGAATATTAGACAGTTGGGGTTATATGGTTAGAATATTAGACAGTTGGGGTTATATGGTTAGAATATTAGACAGTTGGGGTTATATGGTTAGAATATTAGACAGTTGGGGTTATATGGTTAGAATATTAGACAGTTAGGATTATATGGTTAGAATATTAGACAGTTGGGGTTATATGGTTAGAATATTAGACAGTTAGGATTATATGGTTAGAATATCAGACAGTTAGGATTATATGGTTAGAATATTAGACAGTTGGGGTTATATGGTTAGAATATTAGACAGTTGGGGATATATGGTTAGAATATTAGACAGTTGGGGTTATATGGTTAGAATATTAGACAGGTGGGGATATATGGTTAGAATATTAGACAGTTGGGGTTATATGGTTAGAATATTAGACAGTTGGGGTTATATGGTTAGAATATTAGACAGTTGGGGTTATATGGTTAGAATTTTAGACAGTTGGGATTATATGGTTAGAATATTAGACAGTTGGGGTTATATGGTTAGAATATTAGACAGTTGGGGTTATATGGTTAGAATGTTAGACAGTTGGGGTTATATGTTTAGAATATTAGACAGTTGGGGTTATATGGTTAGAATATTAGACAGTTGGGGATATATGGTTAGAATATTAGAGAATATTAGACAGTTGGGGTTATATGGTTAGAATATTAGACAGTTGGGGTTATATGGTTAGAATATTAGACAGTTGGGGTTATATGGTTAGAATATTAGACAGGTGGGGATATATGGTTAGAATATTAGACAGTTGGGGTTATATGGTTAGAATATTAGACAGTTGGGGTTATATGGTTAGAATATTAGACAGTTGGGGATATATGGTTAGAATATTAGAGAATATTAGACAGTTGGGGTTATATGGTTAGAATATTAGACAGTTGGGGTTATATGGTTAGAATATTAGACAGCTGGGGTTATATGGTTAGAATATTAGACAGTTGGGGTTATATGGTTAGAATATTAGACAGTTGGGGTTATATGGTTAGAATATTAGACAGTTGGGGTTATATGGTTAGAATATTAGACAGTTGGGGTTATATGGTTAGAATATTAGACAGTTGGGGTTATATGGTTAGAATTTTAGACAGTTGGGATTATATGGTTAGAATATTAGACAGTTGGGGTTATATGGTTAGAATATTAGACAGTTGGGGTTATATGGTTAGAATGTTAGACAGTTGGGGTTATATGTTTAGAATATTAGACAGTTGGGGTTATATGGTTAGAATATTAGACAGTTGGGGATATATGGTTAGAATATTAGAGAATATTAGACAGTTGGGGTTATATGGTTAGAATATTAGACAGTTGGGGTTATATGGTTAGAATATTAGACAGTTGGGATTATATGGTTAGAATATTAGACAGTTGGGATTATATGGATAGAATATTAGACAGTTGGGGATATATGGTTAGAATATTAGAGAATATTAGACAGTTGGGGTTATATGGTTAGAATATTAGACAGTTGGGGTTATATGGTTAGAATATTAGACAGTTGAGATTATATGGTTAGAATATTAGACAGTTGGGGTTATATGGTTAGAATATTAGACAGTTGGGGTTATATGGTTAGAATATTAGACAGTTGGGGTTATATGGTTAGAATATTAGACAGTTGGGGTTATATGATTAGAATATTAGACAGTTGGGGATATATGGTTAGAATATTAGACAGTTGGGGTTATATGGTTAGAATATTAGACAATTGGGGATATATGGTTAGAATATTAGACAGTTGGGGTTATATGGTTAGAATATTAGACAGTTGGGGTTATATGGTTAGAATATTAGACAGTTGGGGTTATATGGTTAGAATATTAGACAGTTGGGGTTATATGGTTAGAATGGCGAATAAGGAGTTGGGAATAAGTAACGGTTGTCACGTCCCATTAGTAAAGCGACCAATCCAAAATGGCGTCAAATACTAGCATTTATTTTCTTCACTGTTTTACATTATCATCAAACCAGTCATTTTTCATTCCAATAAATCAGTTTGATGTGATTTAGAATGAATTGACAGTCGATATATCGTCGCCTGAGCACTAGAATGTCCTATGTCCCCAATGGCACTCAGTCGACGATATATTGTAATAACAGAAGAATGGTCAAAATTAGTGGACCCCTAGTGTGCCATTGTCCGCTCTTTAACCAGAATTATTTTTCTCCAGCCGCATGAGACCACTCGTTTCTGAACATCAGGTCCTTAACTGACTTTTTTGTGGGGCGGGGGGGGGGGAGACAGGGGCGGGGGGAGGAGGGGAGGGTTGGACGTCAGTGCCCGACGGCCGGTCATATGGCCCATCTATTTGGAACATGCCTATTGCTTTTATCAAAGACTTATTCGCTACAAATATACTTTCCGTCGATAAAAATATTTACATTGCAGGGAATTTATTAGAGTTTTATGACTGTGCTGTCAAGGTAGAGGTGTCCGACCAGCTGGGTGCTTTCAACAGGTCATGGTCACAAAAATCATTTATTTGTTACTCCGTCAATGGATGTGAAATACTACCGATATACTGAATCGGGCATTACTCGCAAGCGTGTGCACATTTCGTCAGACCAGCAAGGACGTCTGTCCAACTTGGTGTTTCATAATTTCTTTTCCAACCTCTGCTCAACAAATCTCATGATCGGCATATTTTGGGCTGGGGTGCCACTCCCCTCCCGCAGAAGGTAGGCCCCTGCTGAAGACTAGCAGAATGAATGCTTCAAAGGGATCACAAAAATAATATATCTGTCTCGTGTAGCGCCAATGGTCTTTCAATTTTGGATGCAACAGGTATACATGCCAACCTCCACTCGACAGGTGGTAATCAAATATCCATACATACTGTCATTTTAGGTGTCTCCTCCACATATTACCGTTAGGACTTGGAGAATGTCTTGAATACTAACAAACATTGATGCCTCACTGACATGCTTGTACGATATACATGTGTGTAAAAGGGTAGCATTTATTTATTGGTATTTAAGATCACATATTTTCGTACAATGTTTAACCTTTTACCCAACGTAACGGCCAAAAAGGACCAACGCTATTCTCAAAAATCGCCAATTGATTTTCATTATTTTGTTCATTTTTTGTCTCAAAAACTTAGGTTATGACCCCTCATTGGAACGAGCTCGAGGAGCTCGTTCCAACGATGGGTCATAACCTATGTTTTTGAGATAAAAAATGAAAAAAATTAGTTATACAAAAATATTTTTGCAAGTGTCGTCTGCTTTTCATGTTAGGTAAAGGGTTAATCGTGACCGCAACATGAAGATAAAGTCATGTGTAGTCTATCGGTTACCTTTATTGTCCATTTTGCGGGACTTCCACCCCAAACATTGGTGACTGGATCCTATTTTACTAATAAAACGGAGCATGTTTACCACAATAAACAAGCACTGTTTCAATTTCCAGGGTTCCCAGGGTTCCCGCGGAGGAAAGGGTAACAGGAAACTACAGTTAAAACTAGAAGTCCTGTCACGAACTGTGCGCCTATCTATGCTTAATTGCGCGTAGGAATTGCGCGCAATTGCCATATCGAATAGCATCCAAAGCACGGCAGGTTCTCCTGGTTACTCGGAGCAAACGCGGGCAATGTTTCTGCCAATGGACCTCCGGTTTACCCGGAGGTCCATTGGCTGAAATATTGCTTGTGCATAGGCCACATGTACAGAATTTGATAGCCTTACTATGGTTATAACGCGTAGATTAACGCGCAGATCGATGTGCTATTTGTGCGCATATCATGACAAGACTTCTAGTTTTAACCGTATAGTCACTGTATTCGTACATTGTCGATATCACAAATATCGATAGTTTCTCATTCCAGGCAGACGCTCTTCGTGTCCCTCAAATGTTGAATACCACAACCCTCGTCATATGATGACGTCACGTGGATTGATCTTATAACTGATGGAAGTATTCATCAAATTCCTGAAACTTTGGTCTCTCCTTAATTTTACTTTGTTTCTTCACCTTCTTGACCGCGTTGAATCGGTGTTAGTATCGGTATGTAATTGGTAAAGCATGTGTACCATCAATGTCCTCAACATCTGAGAATATGTGACGCTGCGTTCTCATTAGGTGAACGGGTATTCTGTATTATCCCAACGACTCAACGCCTATGGAACGGTTGAGGATTGAGCGTACACAGTTGTTCCGAGATCCACCACACAAACCCGATTGTAACGGTAATAGTGTCCAGAAGAGAAATCGTGCAAATACAAATCTTTTCTTTCCATTTCGTGCTAAAATTCCTATATGTTTATGTGCATACAATAGAAGAAAAGTGGATTTCAATTAAAAGCCAAAATGATTTTACGGTGCATAATACTTTCGAGTTCTGAATGTTTCAGTTGATGGACCTATGTGTTCAACCCGAGGGTCCATGACCTGGAACTAAGGTTGCTTAATCTTTTTTTTACTGACAGCGATTTTCTTGACAGGAACCTTCTCTTCACTACTTCACTAATATTAATACCCATTTAAGGAACCATGAGGTACCCATTTAGGGAACTATGAGGTTCCCATTTAGGGAACCACGAGGTACCCATTTAGGTAACCATGAGGTGTTTAACGTTAAGATAGTTGTGATTGATATGTGAACGATAGGAATTTTGGAAGCTCTTACAGTTAAAACTATAAGTCCTGTCACCGCGTAGGAATTGCGCGCAATTGCCGTGTCGAATGGCATCCAAAGCACGGCAGGTTCTCCTGGTTACTCATAGCAAACCCAGGCAATGTTTCTGTCAATGGACCTTCGGGTTACACGGAGGTCCATTGGCTGAAACATTGCTTGTGCACAGGCCATATGTACAGACTTTGCAATGTGTGAGTATTTCATGACAAGACTTCTAGTTTTAACTGTAGGTATATATCCAGATAACGCAACATCAATCTTCAAGCTAAATGATGTTGCAAAACGAATTAACACGCTTATTGCCTTGATTTTGCCACTGAAACTAAGATAATTGTCTAAAATATAAAAGTGGGTGGCCACAATATATTTTTAGTTGCATTTACTTTTTTTAGAATATGGGAAAACACATTTCTCTTTCGTTGTCTACTATTTTCGAAGGCAACAAATAGTTGATCGAGACTAGGTAATAACAATTATTACTTACATGTATGCAGTACATGTGGTGGTACATAACACGACTACAAACACGCATGCTCCTATCCTTTTTGTTCTGTACAAAATACATGATCAGCAAATCACAAGGCAGTCATCTCACGTAACGATCAGGTCAGGTGAGGATTTTTTTAAAATAATTTTTCTTTTAAGCACAAAGTTCTCCCAAAATGAAATATTCAACCTGATCTGATAGAGGTTTTACCTTCGTTCCCACTCAAAATCCGCGAGATTTATCTTTCAAGAAGTACAGTACAGTTGCGGGGAATGGTTGTAATCCACGCATGGGTTATGATGTTCACGCATGCGTTTACCATGTATAAAAGTCATCATCAACAAAATTGTAATTAATGAAGCACAGGGTTGTGTTCCTATAATTAGTGTTTGGAATCTAATATTATTGCGCCCGTGGAAATACTGCTCACCAGTGGAAAGTGACCAGACACTGCTTCCGTACTCTGTGTAGTGGGTCGGTAATTGCACGCACACAGCGTGTAAGATGGATCTCTGATAAATCCCATACAAAATCTGTATCTTGCAACAGCATAATACAACCGCGTGCTTGATTAAGTTTTGTTGACATTATTATTTATAAGACTAATTACTTTATAGTACAAATGTTGAAGCGCAGTGTAAAAAATGTTGCATCAGACTCCCATTCTAGTTTCTTATCCGAATCGCAGAGATACCATCTTAAAAGGAAGAGCGAGAGTAGGACTGCGATACTCCAATACAACATTTTGTTTAATAAACACGATGATAATAAAACATATATATGAAGCATCCACACGCAGAGCGCTCTTAAGGAATGAGTAGAACATCAAAATAAAACAATAAATATATATACTAGATCGGATTTTGTATGGACATATATATAGTATAGTCGCCGTTGACTGGTCGTATTCCACATGGGAATTGATGTCCACTCATTTGTTCACTCGGTAATAAAAATCATCATCAGCAAAATGATCATCAAAATTTTAATTAATGAAGTACCGGGTTGTACCGGGTTGTACCCGATGCTTCATTAATGAAACTTTTGATGATTATTCCTATAATTGATGTATGAAATATAATATTATTGCATCCGTGGAAATACTGAACCTGGTGAAAGGGACCATTCCAAGTTGACTACTGTAGGGACACAGTCAAAATTCTGACAAACAATATTATTATATTAACAATACAATATAAAACACAATGTAAATAAGACGTCAGGGTTCACAAATATAGAAGACATGAACTCGAATGGTGAGGATTTGAACAAATTCCAGTATAATTCTAGACTCTACATGCAAATGCCCAATTTAATGGCATATCATTCTATATTTATATCAAGTTATTGAACTTAGCTTCATTTCAATACAGAGCACGATTATAAGCAAGTCAGCACAAACTTACAAGAATATTGTACTGACGAATGTCAAAACAACCATCAAAAATTGATTAGAAGATATAACAGATACATACAGAGCTTACAATAGAACTGTATGGCATGCCAGATTGAGCAGAAGATACAACAGATACATACAGAGATTACAATAGAACTGTATGAAGCCGGATTGAGTAGAAGCTATAACAGATACATACAGAGATTACAATAGAACTGTATGACATGTCGGATGGAGTAGAAGATACAACAGATACATACACAGATTACAATAGAACTGTGTGACATGTCTGCTTAAGTAGAAGGTACAACAAATACATACAGAGATTACAATAGAACTGAATGACATGTCGGATTGAGTAGAGGTACAGATGTTACATACAAAGATTACAATAGAACTGTATGACATGTCGGGAAATGGCTGCCAACTCAACGGCTCCGAAACACATTGGAAAGCCACAAACATACAAACTCTTTCAGAAAACATATAGGAAAATCTGGAGATCAAGGCCCGTTTGTATATCTCGTTCAGCCAAGAAAAGCACGAAGATGCTTTTCGTCTTCGTAAGCTTGAAAGAAATCCGAAAAAGAAAGAAGAATGCTTGCATTCACAATAACGGGCGAAACATTGTCTTAAACCTTCCACGATTAAGTGAAGAACGTCTTTAGTATCAAATAACTGTCTCACTAGAATACCAGCTTTAAGAAATGGTTTATATGAGATGTGAGAAAGACAAAATTTCTACAAAGATTCTTTAATTTGTAATTTACTTCAGTGACTTTGGAACCTAATGTACTGAAATCAATTGGGCGAGGCAAAATTGAGGAAAATAACATTTAAGCAGAGAATAATGAATTAATACTTATAATTAAGTTAGTATATTGCACAGTCGCAGTGGAGTGATTGTAATCCACGCGTCGACAGTGATGTACACACATGCGTTTACCGGGTAATAAAAATCCTATTGAGAAACATTTTAATTAATGAAGCACCGGCTTGTACCCGGTGCTTCATTGATTAAGTTGTTTGGGAGGGTGGTGGCTCATTAGAGAGGGAGAGAAACATCGGGAGGGCCAAAGGCAGAGGCGTAGGGTTAACGGGATAGACAGAGACTTCGAAACAGACAGAAAGGGCTTCAATCGTTCGTACATATCGAATGACATTTAAAGCACGGCAGTTCTCCTGGTTACTCATAGCAAACACATGCAATGTTTCTGCCAAACAGTTGATCGAGACTAGGTAATAACAATTATTAATTACATTTAAAACTAGAAGTCCTGTCAAGAACTGTGCGCTTATCTAGGCTTGATTGCGCGTAGGAACTGCGCGCAGCTGCCGTATCGAATGGCATCCAAAGCACGGCAGGTTCTCCTGGTTACTCATAGCAAACACAGGCGATGAGGTCCATTAGCTGAAACATTGCTTGTGCACAGGCCATATGTACAGCATTTGATAGCCTTACTATGGTCATAATGCGTAGATTAACGCAGAGATCGACGTGCTATATGTGCGCATTTCATGACAGGACTTCTAGTTTTATCTGTATGTTGAAATACTTCACACACATCGATATCGTGGAATACTTGGGGATGTAACCATCTGTTTCCCAATATTCGATCAACGATAAGAGTGATGCAAATTTAAAATTTATTGATAATTAAAATATCAACCGCCCCCCCCCCCCCCCCCCGCCCACCCCACATTCGCCTCCATTTGTCATTCTAGGATATTATCATCCTTTCAGTGACATGAGGGGGGTGGTCATAAGTCCCCAAAGTTCAGTTTTGTCTGACTTTCATAAAATTTTAGTATGTTGCAGAGTACAAAATAGGAGGGATCTACTTTTTGTCGTTTCTTGAAATACAGCACGTATTTTGGAATTTTACTTCTTAACTCGGGTTATCTGAATTTCATTCACCCGTTTTTACTTTCTGTAATTTATACTCTCGGTTGGAAGGAGCCAGATGAAATGTTTTTTTTTCTGGAAGACTTTAATTTCCAGCTCATTTTAGTCCCATCCTTCTGAAATTTCGAAATTGTAATCTGCAGTGAAAACTATTTCTAAACACGTGGTGCTGTCATGGGAATTCCCAACCGTTATGGCAGAACTTGGAGGTTAATATATTAGGGGATTTAAGGGTCAAATATTGAAATGCGTCAGATTTGTTTTTTAAATATTAGTATGCTGTAGTGCTCAAAACATTAGGAGATGGGTATTCCATTTTTTTTGACGTTTTTACATCACTTTGAAGTTTTGTCCATTTTCTACATTCCAAATTAAAAGTCACACGTTTTCCAGTACAGTTGCGCCCTATTTTAACTGGATGCAGTTATGACACTTAACGCACATATTTGTAGTCGTTTGAAGTTGTGAACCTTTATTTCTTCATTTCGGTTTGAAACACCCGATACAAGCAATGCTAATCATACCAAGTTTTCTACCCCCAATACCAGCGATGCCAATCATATCAAGTTTTCTACCCCCAATACCAGCGATGCCAATCGTATCAAGTTTTCTACCCCCAATACCAGCGATGCTAATCATATCAAGTCTTCTACACCCGATACCAGCGATGCCAATCATATCAAGTTTTCTACACCCGATACCAGCGATGCCAATTACACCAAGTTTTGACTACATCCGATACCAGCGACGCCAATCACACCACGTTTTCTACCCCCAATACCAGCGATGCCAATCATATCAAGTTTTCTTCACCCGATACCAGCAATGCCAATCACACCAAGTTTTGTCTACATCCGATACCAGCGATGCCAATCACACCAAGTTTTGTCTACATCCGATACCCGCGATGCCAATCACACCAAGTTTTCTACCCCCAATACCAGCGATGCCAATCATATCAAGTTTTCCTCACCCGATACCCGCGATGCCAAACACACCAAGTTTTGTCTACATCCGATACCCGCGATGCCAATCACACCAAGTTTTCTACACCCGATACCAGCGATGCCAGTCATACCAAGTTGTCTACACCCGATACCAACGATGCCAATCATACCAAGTTTTCTACATCCGATACCAGCGATGCCAATCAGACCAGGTTCTCTACAACCAATACCAGCGATGCCAATTATACCAAGTTTTCTACACCCGATACCAGCGATACCATTCATACCAAGTTTTCTACACCCGATACCAGCGACACCAATCATACGACATTCTCTACACCTTTTATTTTTAATTCTTTGAACACTAGTGGTATATTCCACGACAGTCCAATGGCAGCAATTAGAAGAGTCCATATTCATTATTTGGGGTTGATCAATCAATATTTTCAACGTGCAGCCTCAGTGCTGCACGTTGAAAATATTGATTGGTCTACCCCACACATTAACTGAACAGCCAACCTTTGTAATGACGTTATGACGTATCATGCTCTTGGTCGGAAAAACGGCCGCTCGGATTCAAAGGATTAATCTCATTTTGAGCTTTAGCCTTTCAAACTTTTGGGAATATAATCTCCTCAATGCCGTCCTAGGGAATTCACAACCGTTATGGTAGATGTTTCGGGTGATGCCACAGGGATTATAGGGACAAACATTAAATTGCGACAGATTTTTTCAAATTTTCATATGTTGTACAGCTGTTCGGTGGCTACGCCATTGGACTTCAAACCATAAGGTCAACCGTTCGATCCTTGACTGGGGTAACTGCGTTGTGTCCTTGGGCAAGGCACTTAGTCCCAAATTGCCCGAATGAGGGCACGGTGGCGCTTTGTACTAAGGCGTACTGCACGTCTATCGTGTACTTGTTTTCAAACACTGCCAACCCTGCTTGTGTCGATTTGGTTCATTAGGGAATCTGATAATTGCTCGCCGCCTCCTCCATCTCTAAAACAATCCTACATGTTGTGACCCTGGCTGTCGAAAGTGTCCTTAAACCCCAGTAAAACAAAGAAACAAATATTGTAGAGCTCTAATATTATTTATTTATTGGTGTTTAAGGTCACATGTTTCTGCACAATGGCTAATCATGACCTCGACAGTTTTACGGATGAAGGAAGCCGGAGTACCCGGAGAGAACCACCGAACAACGGCGAGCAACTGTCAGCTCCCCAACATACTAACTCCACACAAGCAGGGTTAGCATTGGTTGAAGACAGGTGTACCATCGACGTGCAGTACGCCTTAGTACACAGCGTCACCGTGCCCCCACGTGGGCAATGGGGGTGGCATGTCTTGCCCAAGGACACAACGCGATTGTCGCAGGTGGGATTCGAACCGAGGACCTCTCGGCTTGCAGCCTGCACCTCTACCTACTGAGCCACCGCGCCCCCTGTAGAGCTCTAAAAGTTTAGAGATCGCGGGGTTTTTTTGTTTACTTTTGTTTTTCGATTTCATGCCATTTTTTTGACGTTTTTACGTCACTTTGAGGTTTAGCCAATGTTCTACATTCTTAATTAAAAGCCATACGTTTTGGAGGCTAATTGCGTTCTATTTATATGCGGTACAGTCACGAAGCTTATCACACCCTTTTGTGGTCTTTTGAAGTTTTGAACCTTCATCTTTTTCATTTCAATTTGAGACACCCGATGCCAGCGAATCCTTTGACCAAGAGCCGTGACGCCCCGATACTTGTAGGGCAGGGGCGGCCTGGTCAACCCTCAAACCCTGGAAATGCATGCTGTATGTGGAGGGGGGGGGGGGGGGGGTGTGGACTCGGGGAAAATTTTGATTTTGCGAAGAGAAAGAACTGGTTCCTAGCATAAGAGCGATCAATAGTATATATAAAAGTCATTTGATAAAACAAGTGCAACGTCAAGGGTGGCTAAGACCCGCCTTATACTACCAATCAAGAGTTTCTACAGTTACAACTAGAAGTCCTGTCATGAAATGCGCACAAATAGCACGTCGATCTGCGTTAATCTACGCGTTGTGACTATAGTAAACCTATCGAATTATGTACATATGGCCTGTGCACAAGCAATGTTTCAGCCAATGGACCTCCGGGTAACCCGAAGGTCCATTGGCAGAAACATTGCCTGTGTTTGCTATGAGTAACCAGGAGAACCTACCGTACTTTGGATGCCATTCGATATGACAATTGCGCGCAACTCCTACGCTAGATAAGCACACAGTTCGTGACAGGACTTATAATTTTAACTGTAGTCATTTATCTTTGCTGATATTGAATTAATAAACATCTTATCTCCATCAAACCATTATACCAATACAGCAGGCCACCAAATGTGTCCATGAGACACAAATGCCCACCCTTTGTGATAAACCTTTGTAAAAATAAACTTTATTTCAGGCTAATCTTAAATTTACAAAAAAGGTATAACAATAACATTTCGTTTCATTTCGTTCAATCAAACTCAAGTTACCGTCTAGAAACTGCATTCGAGGCGAGCGTACGGATGGAGTCACGGTGACCTTGACGTTATGGCCCACGGCCACAAAATAAATAAGGCTCTTTCTCTCATGGTGCACAAGAAACAAATCAAATTTGGTTAACATTGGTCAAGTAGAACTCTCGTTATAACACTGAAATCAATTCTAACTATTTATTTGTTAACAAAGTCCAAAAAGGGGCCATAACTCAGGTGAAAATTGTCACATCTCGTTCAAAATCCAATCCGTCGGGTATATTTTCTACGGCAAGCTATGTTCCAAGTTTGATTGAAATCGGAAACCTATAACCCAAGTTACCATCCTGAAACCAATATTAACGTCTTCTAAGTCCGAAAAGGCCATAACTCTGCCAAAAGATATTGGACCAAGCCCACTATCAATCCCAACCTGTATTATGTAGTTATAAACCAATGTATATAAAATTTTGTTTAATTTCGTTGAGTCCAACTAAAGTTATCGTTTGGAAACCATATTCGGGACGGACGGACGGTCGGACGGACGGACGAGGGTAACACTAAATGCCCCTTCGCTAAATTGGCGGAGGCTTAAAAAAGATGAATACAGCAACAAATTACAACAAGGTTATCAACATAAATAAAAATAACTTAACGGAAACAGAAAACAAAAATGAGTCTAGTATTTTGCAATGAGATTATCGTGAACTTATTCATTGTTGGTTAATGATGCTGCTTGCTATCTCCATTTTAAAATGTTAAGTCTTCTGTGCTCTTTCGAACTGTCAAACGTTAAAGATGAACCCCATATATGAACTTGGCCCAAAAGGTAATTTCTAAGTCGCTAATATACGCTTCAGCTTTTCACGTTTGGCAGTTTAATAGAGCAGAAGGGGGTGGGGTGGGTGGGGGTGTTGTTGAGGTGGGGTGAGGGGTGGGGTGGGAGCTCCACATGTTTAAAATCGAGAAGGTTCCTCACCCCGGTTATTTAACGTCTGATATATACCGATAATCTGTGCAATCCGATCCATTTTCCGTTTGGGATTTTTCATGAAATTTCATGTATCATCAGGTGTTGGGCTGCATCAATTATAGGTGCCCACAAGGACCCCCAAAATTTATGAATTGGGGGAGGCACCGGGCAATAGCCCGGTGAACCTTACGACCAACCCGCCTCTGTTGTAGAAGTCCCTGTAAAGGAAGAAAGAAGAGCAGGGGAAAAAAAACCCAGAGAGAGTCATTACTTTCTCTCTACCCCGAACTCTTGTTGTCCCTATACGTAGCAAAGTACTTTCCACTCGGAGCCTTTTTAGGAGGCTAGTAAGGTACACAATGCGGTTCAAATTGAAACTTAATTTTCCACACTGCACCTTCAGTAACTCCATCTTCCTGTGGATCAGCGCTCTACTGAAAAAAAACTTTTGGACTCTATTATCAGGGAGCCCCGTGCTAACCGTGAAAGAGCGGTCAAAATCCAGACTAGACGAGGACAAGAGAGACCTGAAGCAGCAAGAAAATCAATTCAGTTCTCTCCCCAAAAAGAGAAAATAAACAAGGCAAGACGCGGGTCGGGCAAGGCGAATCTCTCATCAACCAAAGAGGAATCTCTCAAGAGGCAAGGCGAATCTCTCAACAGTCAAAAGAGAGTCGAGCGGGGTTCAAACATACACAAATCGTCGCCTTCGGCGCGCAAAACAAAAAAAAAAAACAACATACATTCATTTCTGACTGGATATGTGATCAAAATGCATCACGTCAAAACGTTTATTTTTTTCAACGTAACTAAATCAAGAATATTATTAAAAACAATCCCACTCAGTGATATGTTTGTATGATTAGATTATCTCCCTTGATTTGCAATCTACTTCTCTCTCTTTTCTTGGACGTTTAAATATTTAAGAGTATATAAACGTGTCAATACCCATTTAATCTGTAAATATAAATTTGGTTGCATTTGACGAATGAATTTTATTTTGCACAGGTTTGATACATAGAGGATATGGAATGAGCATTTTTCTCATAAAATATATATGAAACGAGTCTAAGAATTTTCCGTTTTGGCGAGCCTCTGGCGAGCCCAAACGGAAAATTCGGACGAGTTTCATAAATATTATATGAGAAAAACACTCATTTCATATTCTGTTTATCATATGACACACACACGCACAGATTAGCCACTTAGTATGACTTTTTAACCCATCACCTAACTTGAGTTGCAGATGGCACTTGGAAAAAACATCCTCGTAAAACTAAAAAAAAATCATTTTTTGCTTCGTTGAGCTCGTTCCAATGAGGGGTCATAATCTATGTTTTAGAAGCGAAAAGTGAAAATATAAAAAAAATGAATAGCGTCTTTCTTGTAGGGAAAATATTAATACACTATAACCCACCCTAAATAGGACAGATAACGTAAATTCTCCCTACTGAAATTATGCAAATGTCAAATTGTCTAGTTTTTGAAATTGACCAATGGAATTGACGGAAGGCTTTATTTATCAGTGATTAATATGAAAACAAAATATCAAATGTTTTATAGTGAACAAAACGGACGAGTCATATGATAAATATAGAATATCAGTACAGTACATAGATTATCAGTATAGTATAGATAATATCAGTACAGTACATAGATTATCAGTATAGTATAGATATTATCAGTACAGTACATAGATTATCAGTATAGTATAGATAGTATCAGTACAGTACATAGATTATCAGTATAGTGTAGATAGTATCAGTACAGTACATAGATTATCAGTATAGTATAGATAGTATCAGTACAGTACATAGATTGTCAGTATAGTATAGATAGTATCAGTACAGAACAAAGATTATCAGTATAGTATAGATAGTATCAGTACAGTACATAGATTATCAGTATAGTGTAGATAGTATCAGTACAGTACATAGATTATCAGTATAGTATAGATAGTATCAGTACAGTACATAGATTATCAGTATAGTAT
The DNA here is from genome assembly GCA_031216915.1 of Pictodentalium vernedei. NCBI lineage: Eukaryota > Metazoa > Mollusca > Scaphopoda > Dentaliida > Dentaliidae > Pictodentalium > Pictodentalium vernedei. The sequence goes on from CM062290.1 coordinate 471,637,472, forward strand.
AGATAGTATCAGTACAGTACATAGATTATCAGTATAGTATAGATAGTATCAGTACAGTACATAGATTATCAGTATAGTATAGATAGTATCAGTACAGTACATAGATTATCAGTATAGTATAGATAGTATCAGTACAGTACATAGATTATCAGTATAGTATAGATAATATCAGTACAGTACATAGGCTATCAGTATAGTATAGATAGTATCAGTACAGTACATAGATTATCAGTATAGTATAGATAGTATCAGTACAGTACATAGATTATCAGTATAGTATAGATAGTATCAGTACAGTACATAGATTATCAGTATAGTATAGATAATATCAGTACAGTACATAGATTATCAGTATAGTATAGATAGTATCAGTACAGTACATAGATTATCAGTATAGCATAGATAGTATCAGTACAGTACATAGATCATCAGTATAGTATAGATAGTATCAGTACAGTACATAGATTATCAGTATTGTATAGATAGTATCAGTACAGCATAGTATTGTGGTGGTGTGTTGCATCGCAACGAATTCATGACTTTCAAACAAGCAGTATTGTATGAGTTGGCGTAGCCGATAAATGCGATACTGATTGGTGAAGGTTCTCGTCTCAATGCGATACAGCATATTACTTATTTATTGACTGGTGTTTAAGGACACATACTTATGCACAATGGCTAATCATGACCGTGAAGGTTTTACGGGTGGAGGAAGCCACCGAGCAACGACGAGCAGCTGCCAGCCCACCAACATCGTAACTCCGCACTGCAATACAGGCAGGGTTAGATTGGTTGAAGACATGCGCACCATCGACGTGCAGTACGCCTTAGTACACGGCGCTATCGTGCCCCCATCTGGACAGTCGGGATTAAGTGCCTTGCCCAAGGAAACAACGCGGGAATCCGAATCGATAGCTCAGACGATCACCCATCCAAGGACTAACTGGGCTCGACGTTGCTTAACTTCTGTGATCTGACGAGAACCGGCTACCGCAACGCCACCGCGCCCCCAAACACAGCATACATGGAGACATCACTGTAATTTTAATTTCTTTATTAGTACCTGTAATATATCGGGTGTACTTTGAGTGTTACCATCTTTCGGATTATTGCATGTTCCAGTATTGCAAATAACTCGCTATCAAACATTACGCACACCCCGTGAGCTAACACCTTAAAATTCGCGATTCGTAATTTTTTAATTAACCCGTCTGAACTATGACGCGCTTCCGCTTTAATATTTGGGGTTCCGATTCCCGAACCACAAGTTCAACGAACCGTTACCCAGAGGTCAATTTGGTTTACCCCTTTACCCAACATAACGGCAAAAACCGGCCAGCGCTATTCACAGAAAAACGCCAATTAACTTGCATTACTTTCCCCATTTTTGTCTCAAAAACATAGGTTATGACCCCTCTTTGGAACGAGCTCGTTCCAAAGAGGGGTCACAACCTATGTTTTTGAGACAAAAAATGAAAAAAAAATAGTTATTTAAGAATTTTGTTTGCAAGTGTCGTCTGCTTTTTCATGTTGGGTAAAGGGTTAAAATAATAGTTAGATGATTCCCAAACTGGTAAAGCCATCCCTCGAACGTGTATGAGGCGTGTCTTCTCCGGGAGCTTAAATGTTTTTTAAGGAATACTACAAGAGGTTCCAGCTCTAATTCGTTCCCGACACTACCGCTATGGGTGGGGAGCAACAGTAGAATAATGTCAGAATGAAACTAACTACACCACCTTAAGGGTTAATTTTATTCCCTTTTTAACAACAACATTTTAAAAACCTATACTTTAAAATTATCCCTTGAAGCGAAAGAAAAAGGCAATACCGAGTAACTTTAATGAACAAAAACAGCTGATCTTGTTTCGCGCAAGAGAGTATCAAGGGAGATAATCAACCCACATGCATACGCCATTTGATACAAGGCGCGCACACCGCACTCCTTCCCTGCCTATTTTGAAGTATATGTTGCGGCTAAGCACAGGCATGTGTCAAATTCTAAGTGTACAAATCGTAGCTGGCGTGAAAACAATTGAAGACTCATGAACGTAACCCTCCAAATGAATTGGAAAACGTCTGCCGACACGAAACTGAAGTAGATTTCCTCATACAACCCCCATCAGCAGTGCAAGCGCAATCATATACAATACAACTGTGTCAGGGGCGGCGGAACCGGGGGGGGGGGGGGGGGGGTGGTGATGAGGGGCTTCAGCCCCCTCCACTTTTTTGCCGGGACATGTTTTTTGTATGTACATATTTCAACACGATGACTGGTGAAACAAGGGGCGGATCCAGAGCCTCCCCCATAATTTGTCCAGCTATGTTTCTCTCGTATTGGTTCAGTTTCGATGGATTTCGGATCATTTTTTGCAGTAAGTGCCAACACACGTTAAAATGTATACAGTCTGTTAAAAAGTCGGTTAACTGAAATAGATCGTAATCTTACAGACATACAGTACGTGGCGAGTGGATTGTAACTAAATCACCCGCAGAGTGGAGTTATCACCCAAGCTATAACTTTTAAATTTTGTACATATTGACAAAAACACAAGCAATGTTTCGTCCAATGGACCTCCGGGTTTAACCCGCAGGTCCATTGGCTGAAACTTTGCTTGTACTGGTTATGCTTTGCAGCGAATTTGCAATTATTGCTTGGGTGGAATCTCCACCCTGCGGGTGATTTAGTGATAATACACTCTCCACGTACTGTACCAGTACCAAATCCACTCCCAGACAAGATAATCCACAGACAGTATAATTGCTGTTGACGTCTGGTAAAGCATACAGGTGAGGTCTATTTATCAGCTTTTGGTCGTTTCGACCAAAGCTGATAAATAGACCTCACCTGTATGCCTTACCGACGTTTTGAATGGCTCTCAAAGTGTGAAAGCTTTCAAATATATCTCCAGAAAAATATCAAAATATCGGCTCAGATGCATGGAAATGGGGATTTTGGGACCCTGGAATTTAAAATTTTCGTATGACGACCATCCATCTCACAATCCAGTCCCCTCCACCCACTCTGAGAATCGTTCCGCCGCCCCTGTGTGTATGCACGAAAGTATGTGTTTCTTTGTGCTCGTGATGTATATTAAGAAAAGAAGATGGGAGTATTTAAAGCAATAAATTACGAGTGTTAAAAGTGTGGGTGTTACAAATATTTTTTTTTTATTAAAAACAATAAGTTATGTTATGTTAGTCCTATTGAAGCTTTTTCTCGTTTGTTATTGAATAAGTTTGTTAAAAACACAGGAAAATGCACCAAATGCTGAGTCACACAATCCATGTATTCCAAAATTTATCAAAAAATAGAACCATACACTGTGGACAACTTTCTTATCCTGTGATAAGACCACAGTCTGGCATTAAAGACTGATATTTTTTCTACATGGCAGCAGTAATCTCTTCTGATGAGGAAGTCTCATCGAAGTCAGCGAATAATACAGACCTCAACACTGTTCCCACAGGTTTGCAGATCAAAAACCTTTTCCAAAATGATGGTAATAAACCCTGCAGCAGCATAGGGATACCCAGCAGGGGTGGCGCCAGGGATTTCGCGACAAGGGGGGGGGGGGGGGGCGACCTCTCCGACAGGGAGGCTATAATATTTGACCTCCCAAACGAAGGAAAATGAGTGAAAATTGGTAAATTGGTGAAATATTTCGCTGCAAGTAGAAAACCGCACATTACAGCGGGACGCCATTGTTGTTTAGATTTTGATAGATTCCAAACTTTTACCATGACGATAACCGATGATTATGTATGGAAGTAAAGGAACGCCAGTTGGATAACAACTGTTATAATGCCTTACAAAGAAGAACCATATACCTCGTTCTTGATCGACACAAGACGAGGTATCTACATTCGATTGTCGGAAATGTCTCGTGAAGTGGGGTTTACGAGACTCTCCGACGGACTGACTAAAAATCTCCGACGGGGGGTGGGCGGTGTTGGTGGGGGTGAGGGAGGGGGGCTGGACATCTCCGACAGGGGGGCTGCAGCCCCCCACCCCCACCCCAGCCCCAGCCTCAGCCCCACCTCTCCCCTCCCTCCGCACCCCTTGTCGCCACCACTGATACCCAGACCGAACCAGCAGATGTTCAATATGTAAATCTTACTATAAACAGTCAGTTGTGTCTCAATCAGAGTAACCACCACCGACTACAAAAGAAAGGCACAATGCTGAGGGAATTGGGTTAGAGCAAAGCATTATATTTTTGACAAATTCAGTCAGGCTGTAACAAATAAAATGCTCCCACATTTTTAAACAAATAGTTCCTTATTATGAATGCGTGTAATGTGGCCTTGTTTGGTTGCCATAAAACTGCTTCTTTTGTTTCTTAAAGTATACTTTAGAACAATTTATGTTGGTCATGTGGCTGTTTAGATATAGAAAACTACACAGCTTGCGTGACCTAAACAACATTAGCATTCTTCTAGTCCATAAATGTTCTCAAATGTGTCAAGAAACACAAACCGACAGGGTGCTAGAAGACAAGTACGCTGCAAAATGTATAGGTTCTCTTTAGAACCAAAACTGGTTCTAATCTTGTCCCTGAGATGGAACCAGTTCTGTTTAAACAGTATTTATTTCAAATCAAATAAATTTATAAAGATTAACATTAAATATTAACAGAATTAAACATAAATTAAAGGGGTTTCAGCCGTAAGTTTAGAGCTTATACGAGGTTGTCTCAAATCATTATTAAGCAAGGGAGATATGAACAGTTGGCATATCGAACCAGTTTTGGTTCTATACAGAACCAAAACTGGTTCGATATGCCAACTGTTCATATCTCCTTTGTTTCAAAATGTTTGGCGACTGCGTTGAATAAGCTCCAAGTTTAGTGCTGAATCTACTTCAGTTCATGTAATGTTCTGTTAAAATTGAATGGTAATCTCGGTAAATTTATTTGATTTGAAATAAATACTGTTTAAACAGTGCTGGTTCCATCTCAGGGACAAGACTAGAACCAGTTTTGGTTCTAAAGAGAACCTATATTTTTTGCAGTGTAGCAGTCTGTATAACATTTTTCAATGTACAGGTTAAAATCATCTTGTAACCCATTATCCTTCATCAAACATCAATGTCGCCAAGTATTTGAAATTGTTGTAAAATAAAGCTTTGTTTCATGTAAGCCTCAATTATTACACCATTGTGCCATCAATCTTGGAACATGTGTCTACAAATCTGGACCCAAAGGCTGACCACAAGTGGAAAGAGTAAAGAAGTCAGCAATTGGCACCGACCCCAAAATAATCTTCACACAGAGTGAGACAACCGGTGCCACCACATTCGCAGAATCAACCACTTAGTCCGTATTGACCGTTATGAATTCTGACATTGATGGAACGCAGCAATGTTTCTGTTGAGACATTTGTTTTAAAAACAGCATCGCCAAATTCCAAGAATTCTTCCAGGAAGCCATTTTCATCTAGCGTGAAGTTTAAGTTACTGTTTGGATCAGTGCCAATGTCATTCACCCAGCGTAACCGTGAGAGTACAGTCCGGCCGCCGTGGACTGGTCACTTTCCACGGGTGGGCAATATTTCCATGGACGCAATACATGTAATATTAGATTCCAATCATTAATTATAGGAAGAATCATCTAAACTTTAATTAATGAAGCACCGTGTACAACCTGGTGCTTCATTAATTAAAAGTTTGCCAATGATGATTTTTATTACCTGGTAAATACATGCGTGGCCACCACGGCCTAAGCGTGGATTGTCCACGGGGAATATACTGTACAAAGTCTTAATTGGATCTCCTCACAGTAACATCACCAGAATCTAGCCGCAAATTATTTGGCTGCTGTCCACAGACGATACATTGTGATGTAAATGAATTTCTTGGTGATTCTGTATGGATAAGAGGTAACTGTTTGAGTGAATATTGAGATGACTGTGTTGTTCTGACGTGGAACACAATCTGCCCGGGGGTAATTCTGAAGTGAATGTTTGATTTCCCAAATCACGAGAGATGACATAACTGTGCCCTCTTACATCATTATCAATTTGCGTTTTTTTTTTACAATTGTTTGAGGATTGTGTTGTAAGGTTGCTGGTGACCACTTTTCTGTTACGCTGGGGGTCTTTTTGAGCGCTTGCAAAATACAAAAGATTTTAGTGTGTGAACTCCCCCCTTTCCTCTCCCATTCTTCTCTCAAAACCATCTTCGAGCTCCATAATTATGTTCATTCCTCGGAAGATGCTGTGAGTTGGAGCTTGTTCAAGACATCGAGAGATTGCTTTTCCCTTGTGATTCTTTCCACTAGTATCATATTGATGTTTCATGCTTTAACTCTTCTTGTAAAATAGATTTTGGTGATTCATCAGATAGTTGCATCTAAGCACTTAATTCTACGAACTGCACCTCAGAAGAAATCAGCGACAGTACTTGTCTTTTTCAAATTTCTCGGATGCCATAGAATTAAGAAAGGACGCTGGTTTTGTTTACATTGGCATGGCGGGGGTTCGAACCCACGCCGAGAGAGTTTCCTTCGGCACCAACCGCCTAGCGAAACTATACTGAACCACGCACACCACTCGGCCACCGACAGGGTCTGTCGGTGGCCGGGTGGTGTGCGTGGTTCAGTATAGATTCGCTAGGCGGTTGGTGCCGAAGGAAAGCGGTTGGTGCCGAAGGAAACTCTCTCGGCGTGGGTTCGAACCCCCGCCATGCCAATGTAGATTTTAGTGTTTGAACCTTTTCCGTTTTTCCTTTCTTTTCTCAAAGCCATTTTCAGCGTTTCAAGCTCGATATTTTCCTAGGAGAGTTATTTTATCAAGACAACTATCGAAGACGGCATAAGGTACATTGTAAATAAAATGAGCGTTTTTGAATTTCCTTGTTTTGTTTAGTTTCTTTTTCTGCTTGTATTTCTTGAGATTGATATTCTGTTGTTGCCTCTCTGTTGATAGAACATCTCCCAGCCAAGAGTACACATCGTCTCTTGGCATAATTCTCAAACGCGACTGAAGAAAATGGTCCTCAAAAGATGTTATAGTAGACCTATCAGTTTCTCCCTTTAGTTTCACACTGACACCCGTGTCACAACTGTGGTCAGAAAATTTATCAGTACATCTATCAGTTTCTCCCTTTCGTTTCACACTGACATCCATGTCACAACTGTGGTCAGCAAATGTTACAGTTGATCTATCAGTTTCTCCTTTAGTTCCACACTGACGCCCATGTCACAACTGTGGTCAGTAGGGCTGAAACGGTTGGCTCATTTTCGTAACCGACTAACCGAGAGCTATAACCGGATAATATCCGGTTATCCGTGGCCATTATTTCACCGAATATGGGATCAAAACTATAGGAATTGGAAAGCAGTATTCTCAAACTTTTCCGTAGTGCGTATACAAACGAACGTTGTCGAGAACTCGACAACGTTCGTTTATATACACACTACGGAATAGTTTCTGCGATTATTTATTACTTACGGAAACTACCGATCATTAACGAAGTCTTAAACGCCAAACTCGATTATTTCTCAATATTCACAATGCGGCTTCGATGTGTAATCTATTACAAAGGAGAAGCGACAGATTTACAACATTTTAAACGTGGAATGACGATCACAATTGATATTTAGGATAACCGTTTGACGGTTTTTTCTAATCGGTTAGGTAGCTAACTGGTTTCAAACCGATGATCCGGTTAACCATTTCAGTACTAGTGGTCAGAAAATGGTAGAGTCAATCTATCAGTTTCTCTTTTTAGTTTCACATTGACGTCCATGTCACAACTGTGGTCAGATTTTTCGGAACAGCATGTTAGAGGTTGTTGAGGACGATGATAGATGGTCTTCCCCTTGTGATATTTTCCACTTGTATTACACTCTAAAATCAGTTGGGTTAAAAATCAACCCAAATCGACTGGGTTGAGTGAATATGAACCCAATTGGGTTCATATTCACTCAACCCAGTCGATTTGGGTTGTTTTTTAACCCAACTGATTTTAGAGTGTACAATTATTCTTCATGCTCCTCTTGGTTCTGTTAAATTTCTCTTGACTTATCCTGAGGGAGAGTTGCGTTGTTATTGGAATTATTATTATTATTGTTGTTGTTGTTGTTATGAAGGAGGTCAATAAACATGTCGAGTTTTTCCAACACTTTCTTTTAAAATTCATAAATCTGACTTTGAAGTACCATCATAGATTCGATGGAATGTTCAGTGTTCGTTTCCGTAGATTTTGACTGATATTTCGGCCATCTCATTAATACCTTCCCTTCCATTGACAACTCGGACCATCTATCGACTGAAACTTCGGTTTCTTGTTCCAAGTCCATTAAATCTAACAATCCATTTATTTCTCTACACTCCATGAGTCTGATGACCGTATCTCGATACATTTTGTCAATTGTTTCAAACTGCTCAACAGAAGCAGCTTGTACATTAATTCAGTCGATCCCTGATTGATAGCCGTTTGACAGAAAATAAGAAAATATCAGTCAGCGATGGATTACTAAAACGTGGCAGCATATTGAGCATGCAACTTAAAACACGGCCCAGATATATTTTATATATATATAAAAAAATAAACAATTAAATAAATGAATGAAGCAGAAAACAAAAATAATGTTTGATGGAATAATAGCAATATTACGAATCAAGAAAACAATTCAGAAGCTCCAGGGCCTCGGGACAGTAAATTCGCGCCCCAGGTTTAATTCTTTGAAAGACCCCTTTCAAAGGTGTCGGGATACTGATGCAGATGCCGAAGGCACGGGCTATGATAGGGACGGGGGTTGGGGGAGAAAGAACTCACCACGGAAAGTTTCAAATCAGTTATTACATGGAAAATACTGGCGGCTTCAGGTATAAAAAAAATCACCTTATTTTTTGGCCGTCAAAATGACCCTTTTTTTAGCGGCATATTTCAAATTTCAAAGTTCATCAGTGAGTATCCAGTGACGTAGAGTTGTTGGCCGCCACAATTCTTGAAGTGATATAGAGATTGTTACCATTATGTGGATGTACAAAATATGTATCCGAGTCGAGCTCCGGGTTCCAAGGGCAGATCACGACGAATAGAAGACGAGTCGTGATCTACCCTTAGAACCCGTAGCGAGACTCGGATACATATCTTGTTCATCTACATAATGGTAATAATCATTTTATCTTACAAAATAGTGGGGATAAGTTAAGAATGTAGACGAATATATAACGAACTATTTATTCGTACGGATGAACAAAAAGAAACAAAAATGGAACTCACGCGAAAGGAACGTGCTTGTATCCGACCAAAACATACAAACATCTGTATCAGGGGGGTGGATACACAACAGTTGCGGAGTTAATACAGACAAAATACATGTTGATTGTAAGATAAATAACTTTGTTACGTCAAGTTGATTTAATAAAGTTATTACTTCAAGAATTATGCAGTCCAAAATTACAACCGTTGGTCAAGTGCAGAGATCCATTCACGATACAGCTTCCTTCTTTACTGTTGCCACAGGAGTCAGAATCTGGGGTTGGTGGGGGGGGGGGGGGGTGGTGGGGGGGGGGGTTAGTCGAAACATGGTCGGAAAACCTGTATTTAACTTTTTGGTTACAATGGCATGGCGAGGGTTCGGACACACGCCGAGAGAGTTTTCTTCGGCACCAACCGCCAAGCGAAACTATACTGAACCACGCACACGACTCAGCAACCGACAGACCCCAAAAGGGAATGCTAGTTAGCCAAGTAATACGATGCCAGTACAGAACACACGGAATACTCAGTTATTTAATTATTCGTCAGATAGTTGCATCTAAGTACTTAATTCTACGAACTGCACCTCAGAAGAAATCAGCGACACTTGTCTTTTTCAAATTTCCCGGATGGCATAGAATTAAGAAAGGGCGCTGGTTTTGTTTACAAAACTCCTGCTCTCGAGTTTCTCGATGTTCGCACAATTAAGTACGACCTCGGGCTCTCCACCCTTTCCCTGGGAACCTTCCTATGCAAGTATGCCCTGTGATTGCTCAACCAAACAGCAATGACTTCACGAAAAACTGTCGTAAAATCGTCTCACTGAGAGCCAAGCAACAGAGAAAAAAATGGATAGAAAGAATGTTATTTCCCTCACGGAACGCGGTGGAGCAGTGGTAGACTGTTGGAATTCTATGCTAGAGGTCCCGAGTTCGATCCCCGTCCGTGACATTCCGCGCGTTGTGTCCTTGGGCAAGGCACTTTATCCCGGTTGCTTACATGGGGACACGATGACGCCGTGTACTAAATTGTACTGCACGTCGATCAACCGCTGTAACCCTGCTTCAGCGGAGCTTCAACAGAGTTAGAATGTTGAGGAGCTTGACAGTTGCTCGTCAATGCTCGGTGGTTCTCTCCGGGTACTCCGGCTTCCTCCAGCCGTAAAACGGTCACGATTAGCCATTGTGCATAAGTATGTGACCTTAAACACCAATAAATAATAAATAATAATTATTTCACTCAGTTCTTTTTTTTAATCCATCGTCGACAGTAGGGTAAATATTTATTTATTGGTGTTTAAGGTCACATATTTCTGCACAATGGCTAATCATGACCACGACAGTTTTACGGGTGGAGGAAGCCGGAGTACCCGGAGAGAACCACCGAGCAACGGCGAGCAACTGTCAGCTCCCCAACATATTAACTCCACACAAGCAGGGTTAGCATTGGTTGAAGACAGATGCACCATCGACGTGCAGTATGCCTTAGTACACGGCGTCACCGTGCCCCCACGTGGGCAATGAGGGTGAAGTGTCTTGCCCAAGGACACAACGCGATTGCCGCAGGTGGGATTAGTAGGTAAAAAAAATTACCGGCGATTCATCAAAGAAGTATTACCTCGTAATGATTGCTGAGGTTGAATAATCTTAGAACTGGGGATAAACGGTAGACATCTTGACAATACAGTTACTTTTAATGGATAACAACAGGAGATCTCGTCTTGCGCAAGAGACTATCGGGGGGGGGGGGGGGGGGTATAATCAGCCCATTGGCGTAGGTCATATGATACAAGCCGTCCACACTGCAGTATCTGTGAACATTCCGAACTTGCAGGTGCCCAAACACGCCTTGTCAACAGAATTAAAGAAACACTCTTGGACCACTTACAGTTGAGAAATGTTCAACAACAACATTTGATAACATTTCAGTCGAATCTGTTTCTGAATTAGAATGTCCTTAACATTCCAACGCAAGCCGTTATTATGGTGTCGAGATAAGCCACCGGAGAAAAAATATTTTTTGTAACAATCTTCCTCGTAGATTGCCAACTAAGTTTGGTGCTGGAATAACGGATGGCTGATCATACGTTTCTTCACTCGCAAATTCCACGTAGCACAAGCTAAAAACTAAAATGTTAAAACTGCACTTGAAGTGCTGTATTTAACACTTACTAAGTGCTGAACTAGCTCTTTGTTCAAGTGTAGATATCCCAGAACTTGACAGGAGTGGTGTTGACAATAATACCACTTGACAAGTATAATGTCGCGACACTCAAAAGGAAACAACGCAGATGATGCGGATCAGGCTCGAACTCTCGAGCCTGATCCGCGTCATCTGCGTTGTGTCCTTTTAATTATGTACCCACCAAGCGCAAATCAAATTATGAACGATTCTGGAAGAACCACCAATGCTAGACATATGGGAAGTGCCATCCTTTCAAGTTTCAGATGTCTGACGATTGTAATGTCTAAGTGCTTAGAGCATTGCACTTTGAGTGTTAAAATCAAACCCTAAGAGTTAGAATTGGGTTAACACCTTGAAAGTGTCAGTTTTAACACTTTAGTTTTTAGTGTGCACGGACCACAATATTATCTCTGTCGGAATACATCTCAAGTGTCTGATATTCCGGGGAAGGACAAATACGTTGTCACACTTTGGTATTGTACTTGTTTCTCGGACCAAAACAGGAGCAGGTTTTGTTACAAAGACCTACCATTCCATCACCGCTCCTCTTCACCTTGAAAGGGCCAAATGTTCGTTTTCCGGTCCCCGTAGCGCAGCCCCTTAACTGACCATATACGGCATCTTATTTTTCTATAAAACTTTTCCTTCTTTTCCGGTGTTACACACTAAAAACTAAAGTGTTAAAACTGACACTTTCAATGTGTTAAACCTGTTCTAACTCTTAAGGTTTGATTTTAACACTCAAAGTGCAGTGTTTTAAGCACTTAGACATTACAATCGTCAGACATCTGAAACTTGAATGTATGGCACTTCCCATGTGTCTAGCATTGGTGGTTCTTCCAGAATCGTCCATAATTTGATTTATGCTTGGTGGGTACATAATTAAAAGGACACAACGCAGATGACGTGGATCAGGCTCGAGAGTTCGAGCCTGATCCGCGTCATCTGCGTTGTTTCCTTTTAAGTGTCGCGACATTACACTTGTCAAGTAGTATTATTGTAACACCTGTCAAGTTCTGGGATATCTACTCTTGAACAAAGTGCTAGTTCAGCACTTAGTAAGTGTTAAATACAGCACTTCAAGTGTAGTTTTTAACACTTCAGTTTTTAGCGTGCACTTCTTACAGCGATGATATGGAGAATGACATGTATCCAGAATCTGTATCCATGAGGCAGTAGTGAGAATCACGTCTTTCGACGAAGGTATCGGTAAAATCATAGTAAAACTGTAACAACATCATCTTGGAGTTTGGTTACTCAAAGAGACCGATATGAAGCGGTAAGTTCAGCTTCATGCGGTTCTTGTTCATCTCCAAATCGTGTAGTGTTTCGCTCAAATAGTTCATTTGTCGGAAGTCCTAAGCGAGAAGCTTCGTCATCAAATAATATTTCTGCGTTTCTCTTTCTTGGCTACTGTCTTGCTGTACCCACTATTTCAAAGGAGTTCCTTTGTGTCAGAAACTATTGCCTTAGCTGAATTCCGATCACTGCCTCTTCTTGCCTGTGATACCACTTTTCCAACCATTTGAAGCATAATTTTGATTCGTATATATGACTTGGTAAATTTGGCTCACCCTCAGACCGTGATCGAGGTACCATTTCAAGAGTGGCGTAGCCAACAATATCTTTTTCCGATCAAACTTTTCTATGTTGGCTCATGGTTTGATTTTTTCTCAGCAAACCTTTTCGTGTGATCTCTAATGTTTTCTGTGCTGTTTTTGATATTTTTAAAGATGGGCGTTATTTCTTTTATGTGGTTTCGGGGGTGGTCTGAAACATGAATTTCACACTCAACTAACCCGAACACATTTCCAGAAATCACATGATGTGTTACTTTACCCTCATTCATTGTCCCGTTAACGTACAGCGCTCGAGTTTCTCGAGGCAACGTTTTACCACAGAATCGTTTTTCGTTTTCATCCACTGGATTTCCAAGTATTAAACAAGTTTTCATCCTTGATCTTCGATATATTTGTGAAGATCTGAAATTTGTGAAGATCTGAAATTTGTGTTTTTACAACATTGTTAACAGCATGTCTTGCGCATTTCAGCCCCCCCCCCCCCCCCGCCCCTCTTTGGATGATCTCATGCGATGCCATAGTCACGTGCCTTAGTGGAGCCATGTTTAGTTGTTGTTGTAGCCCGCAAGTGCGGACATGTTATGACGAAAACAGCATAGTGATAGGTGGTGGTAGTGCTCATGCGCAATGCGCGTTGTTAGGGTGATACTGGAGATCGCCATCTTGGTTTTTATGGGAGCACTTTGTTGCCATGTGGCCCAAAACCTTCTAATGGGGATGTGCTCGGAGGGCTGATTTGTAGAAGACTGAATCTAATTACCCAAATAGACCTGAAAATCACCCCCAAATCACCAAAAACTACCGCAACAGCCTCGGTGAAGCCCCATATTAGGTTTATATTAGTAGCACGCAGTGCCTTGAGGTGCGTTGGATTGTATAAGAGTATGTCTAGTAACCCAGAATGAATGAACTCCGTAGAATTATCAAATAGACCCGACAATGTTTTCTAGTTCGGATTCCTTCGGAATCCTCTGCATCTATCTATGTGTCTATAAGGTATGTTTGTTTATTTGTTCTGGAGTATACGCCAGTAGAGTAAAGGTCCTATCGGATAGAGCAGGTTTGTTTATTGCTACCATGTTTAGCTTTTCTGCTCTGTTCAGGCTAGTTCTAACCCTATTTTTTTCGTCAGTTTTTATTAGTTTTGGTTTCGAACAGGATATGTTTCATTTATTCAGATCATCCAAACAGGCCACTTTACTGCAGCTAACCATTCAGATCATTCCATTCATTCAGACACACCCACTATCACACCGTTCTCTAATACAAAGGTTCCTAAGTCCCTGAGTCAGTCTAGCAGTAACTGAACCAGACATTGCTCGGATGTCTAGAATGTCATCAAGCAAATGAGATATCGAGCATTTTTCTAGCGAATGACTCCATATACGATTCTTATTATGCCTCACATTTGTAACATCAGCCATTATTGGTTAATTTGACACCTTCGAAAAGTGATAGTACTGGAGTTTGGGGGCAAAACACGGGTACTATCGGGATGTTCTTCCCTGGAGTCAAGAGAACAAAGAAAATGTAAGCTCCACTTCCATTGATCAGCGTCGATGACGCACACTCTGATTGTAATTTCTCAACACAGGACATTATCAAAAGGGATTCTCTTAGAGGGTTTCCAAGCTCCTATACAGCTCCTGATAGACTTACTGTCGGCTTCCACCTTGTCTGTAACTATCTGTCTTTTGATTAACCTCTATTGTAGTCGCATTGAGTATGGTGTTCTAACAACCTTACAGTCTTCTACCATTAAGGCATTGTACCATTACTATTGTATACCACAATTCTCTCCTTGGTCTGAACCATTACTAATCCTGGCAACACTACGGCTCATAGTACAAAAACCCTTTACCTGACATGAAAAGCAGACGACACTTGCAAACAAAATTCTTGAATAACTAATTTATTTCATTTTTTGTCACAAAAACATAGGTTATGACCCTTATTGGAACGAGCTCGTTTCAAAGAGGTGTCATAACCTATATTTTTGAGACAAAATGTGAAAATATAATGAAAATTAATTAGCGATTTTTGAGAATAGCGATGGCCGGTTTTGGCCGTTACGTTGGGTAATGGGTTAATACCGCTACGGGTCCAAGTTCACAACACTTTCATTCTACTAATACTTGCTCGACTAATTTTTAAAACCTATTCCATGTTCCCCTTAATAAGCTATCGAGTAGATGCTGAGAAAGTCATTGACCGAACGACTCGCATTCGATCGAGCAAATGAGCTATCGATCAATTGCTCGAACGAATGTCTCCACATACTGCTCTACGACTCATCCGGTATTTGAGGATACCTATAACATGGCTCCTACACAGCTCCTAGTTCATATGTGGCTAGTAGCTCCTATACAGCTCATATCTCTTAAATAGCTCTTATTTAGCTCCTGGTAGCCATGCCCATGACTTCTAGACCACTCAAAGAGTCCATAGGTTTAAGAAAACTGCTGCTGAGTTGTCCATAGTCTGTCTGTCCCGATATCATCGCTCGCCACGTCATAGAAACGTTGACCTTTGTTGATGTCCATTGTACAATCCGACATTACGTTATTTGGATGAGGGTGTATCGGGTGTTTCGTGTTGAACTGATAACGTAGTTTGGTATGGGTGATATACACCCCCGTTTGTCTATTTCTAGCCTTCGGTACTACTAAACTTCCGAATGCTTTGTATTTTCCTTTTACGGGTATAGGTACTACGTACAGTTAAAACTAGAAGTCTTGTCATGAAGTACGCAGAAATAGCACGTCTATCTGCGCGTTAATCTACGTATTATGACCATAGTAAGGCTATCAAATTATATACATATGGCCTGTGCTAAGCAATGTTTCCGCCAATGGACCTCCGGGTAACCCGGAGGTCCATTGGCAGAAACATTGCCTGTGTTTGCTCTGAGTAACCATGAGAACCTGCCCAGCTTTGGATGCCTTTCGATATGAAAATTGCGCGCAATTCCTATGCGCAATTAAGCCTCGATAAGCGCACATTTCGTCAAATGACTTCCAGTTGTAACTGTAATGTTATGCCAGGCAGTATTGTGGATCAGTGCATAGTTGTCTAATGCTCTTGTATAAAATGTACGGTCCGTATCCGTATGTTTCAATGGTATTCGTTTGTTTTCGTCAGCGCGTAGGATTCGTCCCTGATTACCCGGGTCCTTGCTGAGGCGGTTAGTGTTAAACTCACATAGGAACCGCTGCTGTCCCGGAGCAACACAACATTTTCCTGTACCAAACTTCGGCTTCACCCAGCTGGATCCTGCAAGTTCTGAACGTATTGCATATATATTATCCTATGGTAAATGTAGTGATATATGTACACACAGGTCTATGGGTATATAGCATGGGTATGTGATGAAATATTGATGGGGAAGGTGAGTTTTCTTGACAATTTTCTCCACGAAACGAGCAACAAATATCTGCAAGTGTTGAAACACAACGGAATGGAAAAGTAGTGAACCGTGGATTTGTGGTGAACAATAATCACATGTACACTTACAGCCAGGGTTGGGGCGAATAAACTGCAAATGTATTGAATACGAAAACAAATACTTCGTAATTTTACGAATAGGAAGACTCAAATTCCAGATTTATTCGAATACTTTACAATGTATGGATGAATACACAAATGAATACTTGAATACTTTTCAAATTATTTCTTCCAAATGGATGATAGTAAATTAAACTGAAGAAACCTAGAATATCTTGAAGCAATGTCAATAAAATCATACAAATATCACTGCCTGTGGATCCAGCTGTTCACGCTCGTTCCAATGACACCCATATACATGAAAATAAAAAAAAAATGAAAAAACATTTTTTGTTCTTCGGAACACTTTGTCGGATAAAGAGGTAACTAAGTTGGTATTTAATCAATTATTCATTTAACCCTTTACCTAACGTAACGGCCAAAACCGGCCAGCGCTATTCTCAAAAATCGCCAATTAATTTTCATTATTTTTTTCATTTTTTGTCTCAAAAACATAGGTTATGACCCCTCGTTGGAACGAGCTCGTCGAGCTCGTTCCAACGAGGGGTCATAACCTATGTTTTTGAGACAAAAAATGAAAAAAATTAGTTATTCAAGAATTATTTTTGCAAGTGTCGTCTGCTTTTCATGTTAGGTAAAAGGTTAATTTGATTCTTCATTTTTTGCCAATAATTAATAATAATATAATAATATAACCATTTATATAGCGCCAAACTTATAGTTCAATGGATAAAGAAACATATTCTAAGGCGCTCTACATGTTATTGAACTCGTACAAATATACATACAGAATGTATACAGTATTTTACAGTCCAGCACATCACTTATTGGCTTTTTGAAATAGATATGTTTTCAGATCTTTCTTGAAAGTGTTGACAGTTGACAGTCTTATTAGATGATCAGGTAAACTATTCCACAAGTGAGGACAAGCAAATGAGAATGACCTATCTCCAAAAAGGGTTAATGTACTGCTGTAATTATGTTGTAATTTAGCCACAATAATATTTCAGCTTTACCTAAAGCATAGCCTGTGGTCCTTCATTGCAACAGGCTCATCAACCTAATAATAATTGTTTAGTTCTGAACACAATGTTGGCTAAATTAATGGATAACTGAACCAATTATTCAATTACTGTACTGTACTGCTGGAACTAGGTTGTAATTTAGCCACAATAATATTTCAGCTCTATCAATCTACACCTTATTTCTACTAATACTGTAGACAAACTATGTAATTAATGTTAATTGGATATTGGAGTTGTTTAAGGATTAAGAATCCATACAATGGCCAAATTGATAATCCTTTGTCGCACGAATAACCTGTATAATGAAAATACAATGAAAATATATGGACCCCTGATGTGTATAATGTACAGTGTTTACATTCTAAGTCTATAGTACCAGATGGATTATCTGGCATTGTGTAATGGCTGAAAACTAATGATTTTCTCTAGATGACATCTTAGACATTCCTAATGAGAAAATCAAGAATTGAAGAGAGACTGAGGAAACTGAATTTGAGTAAACTTATATATGCTTAGTGCCCAGGTAAACTGTATGATTAAAACAACATAATATCTCTTTGGAGGTCAGTACAAACCTGCAATGCTCAAATTGTCTTTTATCTAACCATAATTTAATGTTTTCAAATTTTATTTTAATATGCTGAAAGCACCAGACACTTGAAATGTACAGGTTTAAATTCTTGACTATTCTGATATTAATAATAACAATTATTTTTACAAAATACTCTATAAATTAAAATTAAGAAAAGTATTGGAAACATATTCAAAAAGTATTCATGAATACACCTCAAATTTGACTGTATTCGAATATAATTACATTGTTAATGTTGTTAAACGTTTTGGGTTCTAATTCTCAATTCTCATCGGTCAGAGAGATGAAAACGTCATGACCAAATGTAATTCATTTTCCAAAGAATACATTTGGTCGAACTTTGATCCGCATTTACGGTAGAGCGTAGTTGACAGAGTGTAATTCGGGCGGCGTTTGGGCGGGATTTTAACTTTTAGCGCCTCTCGCAGTAATCAACTCCGCTGCTGTTTCTTTGGTGACATTTCCCAACTGTGGTATAAAGCCCGTTAAAATTGTTTTGAACATTCCAAGTTTCGTTGCGAAAGACGGCAGTTTGACAAATTTGGGTCAATGCCGAAAAACAGCGCTCAACTCAGAGTTGTGCGCTTTGTCTTTTGTGTGAGGGTGGTTTTTCGCCTCGTTCGTTCGTACATGTTTTATTTCGTCTTTGTTACTGGACCAGTTTATGTGGGTTGATACCAATAATAGAATCCAGAATATCAGTCAACAATTTATTAAATGATACCACGTCACAATAAATACCATAAAATTACCCTGAAAATATACATAAAGAATAACAGGTCATGAATAATATAAAAATTAGAATTACTTACATAATAAAACTTCATTTACTTTCATGACATTCATCACATTATTCATACGTAAACATACCCGTTTCAATCTTCCATCCATAGTTGGTACTCCATCAGTGCAAACGAAACACCTCCAACACACTTAAATACAAGTCCAGTTATTACAAGCAAAAAGTAAATAATACTGTTGATATCTTGATTGAAGCATGCTACGAAACTTCAGCTAAAGAGTGCTTAATGAACCAACAGTTCTAAATGATAGCTGATATGGGCAGCCATTCATAGAACTTACTTCAATTGAATTGAATTGAAGTGCAGTTGAATTCGATTTCACTACTGTGATGAAACAACCTATGAAATCAGGTTCGACCAATGACTGAGAACTATTATTATAATGTTATTCTGTTATATACTTATAGTTTCAACAGTCTCGAAAATAAATGGTTATGCACATGCTTGACTTTACAACTTTGTCATGTACCGCCGTTGTGCATCATGCATAAAATTTAAGTTAATTAAAATAATTATATTACATTTAAATAAAATATCTCCTGGTGTAATGTACACTGATCCAGTATATAATCAACTGGTAATAATCTAACTGATCTATCCTTGTAGAGTAGCCCTAGTCTACTTCAAGGGAATTATGTGTAAACAGTATGATTGTAATTTAGTGCTATACTAGTAGAAAAGCACTAGTATGCATTTCCATGCTTTTTTACAGAAATTATATAAATAGAGGCATACCCTATGGGTGACACAGAGGCTTCACGAAAGCTGCTACTCACTACATCTGAATTTGAAGTAACCAGTATGGATATCTGTAATACAAATCGATACATAGTTATGAAGAAGTTAAAATGATATCATTCACCTGCAAGAACTATGAGAACAGGCAATTCACACAATGACACATAATTGTGTTTTATACTGTATCTATTTCTGATTATTACTGTATTTGTAGAGAAATGAAAGCCTTCTCCAGTTTGACAACTCTGTACACATAAATTCACCTTATAATGGAATTCGATTGAATGAACTTCTTTAATCTTTCATAGTTGAGAGAGAGTACAAGCCTCTTTAAATTTATCAGAATTACAATGGCGAGTGAGCCTCCTTAAATCCAACAACAACAAACAACTCACTCGAGTGACAGATCAAACTGAGTTAATCCAACAGTTTTTTTGAAGCTTTAATTCCACTTTATTTAAACATCGATCTTATTTAGTTATGAGATATGATATTCAGAAACATTTCAACTTACCAACTCTATAAAAAGAAATTCTGATCTTGTGAACTAGTTAATTTAATTTATGACTTATTCTGACCAAGCAACAAAGGAGGAATGACAACAAAGGAAAATCGTGCGTAATTACCTTTCCTGATTTCAAAGGATTAACATTCCTGAATTCATTGACAGGTGGCGTCCCAAATTATATTATCTTACAGATTAAAGATCGAGTACCTTGAGTACAGTTGTGCTCAAAACATTCTGTCACCTCATACACACACACAAATTCGCTGCGCCTGCTGTGCAACTGTATTGTAGTGAAATGTGTGGTTTAGTAAATCTGCATGCAAACAATAGTTGGCATAAAACACAAATTAAAAGTATATTCTTATTATTAATGTATAGCATACTTATGCTTACATTTCATGGAAAGCATCAATTTCTGAGCCGTCCACACTCTCCCTCCTCTTGCAAAATGACATCCTTGTCATTTAAACTAGGGATATAATATATACAAATGAAGAAAATATCAGTATCCATTTACCATAACGTCGTGTGAGAACGATAAGGTTCTATCTTCCACGGGAAGATAGAACCTTATGGTTCTCACACGACGATAAACTAGATATATATTTCATTGCAAGAGAAAATCCTCCAACATGGATTAATGAGTAACGAGGCAATCCTCACTGACTCGACCATGCCGAAGTCCCTCCTCTCCCATAAAATATAATGTTTTACAAGTTGTTCTAAATCTGTATGGTTTATCTTTCCTGAATACTGATTTTACACACATATATACAAACATATAAAATAAAATCTTTACCTGTTATTTTCCACACTATCCTCTCTTTCAGGATGATAAGCAAGCCGGCATGACATTGAGTAACGAGGCAATCCTCACTGACTCTATCATACTGACTGCTTTCTCCCTACATAGAGAATATAAATGAATTAATCCAAAAGTTTGGATAATATGGCAGCAGAAACGTCCTCTGACACTTCTGAAAATATGTTTTTTGATGCTAAAGTTTCTAGCATCAAAGCCTTCATTTTCCATGGAGGCTTTTCCGGTACCTGTGACATCGCATACTGTCCAGAAGACATCCATGTTGGTTTCTTCTTAGTTCTTTCTGATCTCCTAGGCACTTCAATCGGTAACGTTTCCCTTTGCAATTCTGGTTGAGAATTGGGATTGGTGTGATCCGATTCTGATGTAATATTAATATCTAAACCAGTCTCTGACTGGTGTGGAGTTTCTGATTCAATAGCCACACTTGTGGTTTGGTAGTCGTCACCACCTGAACCAGATTCTTGTTCTCCACCAACAGAGCTTAGGTCGTCACCTGCCTGTTGTGGAAAACCATCTGAGCTCCTTTCTCTATCAACACTATCAACTGGTGTCGAGTCCTTTTCATTGAATCTGCCTTCAATGATCATAAAATCATTTTCTGAATCTGAAGTGTTAGCCTCTTCTATGCGAAGCACAGGGTCCCTTTTTTCTGTCAACTTCCTTGGTTTTGGTACTGGTCGATGATTATTACCATTTCTTGGTTTTGGTACTGGTCAATGATTACTACCATTTCTTGGTTTTGGTACTGGTCGATGATTACTGCCATTTCTTGGTTTTGGTACTGAGCATGAATTTGGTTCTAAGTCATTTAAATTTTGCAGACTTTCATCCAAGTCAATTTCCATTGGTATAGATCCAATCGGTAATAAGTGATTACGATGTAGGGTTTTTATGAATCCCTTTTCATTTTCTTTCTCTACTTTAAATACTGGTATCTGTACATTGGGTTGCTCTACGACAATGTACACATCGTCTTCCCAGTGATTTGCAATTTTATGTTTGCCATCAAAGGCTAACACTTTGACAAGAACTCTATCACCTACATCCACAGTTGCTCCCCTAACCTTTAAATCATAGTGTTTTTTTTGTTTTGCCTGAGAACTTTCAGCGGCTTTTGCTGCTAACTTATAAGAGTTAGAAAGACGTTCTTTCAAATCTTTTATATAATTAGAAGATTTTGATTGGTTTTCTAGATGATTTAAACCAAAAATAAGATCTATTGGGAGACGTGGTTCTCTCCCAAACATAAGCTTAAATGGGGGAATCTTTGTGGTCTCATGCTTGGTACAATTATAAGCATGTATTAGAGGACTTACATAGCTTTTCCAATCTTTCTTTTTGTCTGGTTCTAATGTGCCAAGCATATTGAGAAGAGTTCTATTAAATCTTTCACACATACCATTCCCCATTGGATGATATGGTGTTGTCCTTGTTTTTGTAATGCCACTTATTTGACACAAATATTTTATGATTTTACCTTCAAAATTAGATCCCTGGTCTGAATGTAAACGCTTTGGAAACCCATAATGAACAATAAAATTATTGAACAGTGCTTTGGCTGTTGTTTTGGCAGTCATATTTTTTGTTGGGATGGCCTGAGCATATCTGGTAAAGTGATCTGTGATAACCAAAATATGCTCATAACATCCTTTTGAGGTTTCCAAAGTTAAAAAATCTGTACAGACCAGTTCCAATGGCTCCAAAGTAACAATATTCACTAATGGAGCCCTAAGGTTTGTAGGAGTTTTCCTCTTTAAACATCTTTCACATTGCTGTATCCAATTTTCGATTATTTTGTCCATACAAGGCCAACAGAATCTGTCTTTTGCTAATGATATTGTGCGATCTCTTCCAGGATGCCCAATATCATCATGAATTCCCTTTATAGCTTTCTTAATAAAAGCTTTGGGAATTACTAATTGTGTTTTTACTTGGTCATTGGTAGTATTTTCTTTATATAAAACACCTCTAATGAGTTTGAGCGAATCAAATATTTGAAAAAATGAGGAGTGTTCTTTAGTCATAGGTAAAGAATGTCTATGGGGTCGTTTACATTTGCGCACTGCAGACATCCATGGACTGATAGTTGTATCATTTTCTTGCAGTTTCCTCCAGTCTCTGTAACACATTTCATTGATATCCTGTCCAGGATTATCTGTAAAAACATCTGTGACATCTGTCAAAAAACACAAACTTTCAACAAAAGGACAATTAGGTTGAGACATCTTACAAAGAGCAGATATTGTCTCAGTTGTCATTGTTTGTTGCTCCATATTATCAAACAATTTTGGCAACCTGGACATTCCATCAGCATCAGCATTACTTTTACCAGGTCGATATATAATATCAAAATTGTAGGCAGCTAATGCTGACAACCATCTGTGTCCAGTGGCATCTAATTTGGCTGATGTCAGTACATACGTGAGTGGGTTGTTATCAGTAAATACTGTGAACTTATTTCCATATAGGTAATCATGGAATTTTTCTGTTACAGCCCATTTTAAACATAAAAATTCTAGCTTGTGTGCAGGATAATTCTTTTCAGAATTTCCTAATCCACGACTTGCAAATGATAAAACCTGATCATGTCCATCATGCTTTTGATACAAAACAGCACCTAGACCATGAAGACTAGCATCTATGTGTAATTCAAATGACATGTTACAGTCTGCATATCCAAGTATTGGTGGCATAGAAAGAAGCTCTTTCAGTTTTGTAAAAGAATCTTCTTGCTGAGCACCCCATGTCCAATTCTTTTTTACAGTATTTTTTCTCTTCCTTTTCTTTGATAAGGTCGTCGGTGGCAGTAAATCTGTTAAGGGTCTTGCAATTTTAGAAAAATCTTTTACAAATTTACGATAATAGCCAGCAAAACCCAGGAATTGTCGTAATTGATCAGGATTAACTGGTTTTGGCCAATTTTTTATTTTTTCAATTTTGCTTGGATCGGCTTCAATGCCTCCGAGACTACATGGCCAACATACACTACTTTTTCTTGGAAAAATTTACATTTGGATGGTGCGAGTTTTAACCCTTTACCCAACGTAATGGCCAAAACCGGCCAGCGCTATTCTAAAAAATCGCCAATTAATTTTCAAAATATTTTCATTTTTTGTCTCAAAAACATAGGTTATGACCCCTCGTTGGAACGAGCTCGTCGAGCTCGTTCCAACGAGGGGTCATAACCTATGTTTTTGAGACAAAAAATGAAAAAAATTAGTTATTCAAGAATTTTTTTTGCAAGTGTCGTCTGCTTTTCATGTTAGGTAAAGGGTTAAACCACACTGCTGCAATCTTTCAAATACTGAATTTAACCTTTCTAAATGTTCCTCATAATTTTTTGAGAAAACTATTAAATCGTCTAAATATATTAAACAGATATTTAAATTTAAACCATCCAAACAATCTTCCATCAGTCTCTGATACGTCGCAGGAGAATTGGATAATCCAAAAGGCATTCTATTATATTCATAGAAGCCTAATGGCCCTACAGTGAATGCTGTCCTTTCCTTGTGTTGTTCCAAAATTTCGACTTGATGATATCCTGACTTCATATCAAGAACAGTGAAATATTTGGAACCACCAAGGCAATCTAAAATTTCTTCTACTCTTGGCAAAGCATATGAGTCTTTCTTTGTCCACTTATTCAGATCCCGAAAATCGATACACATGCGAAGTTCGCCATTTTTCTTCCAGACAAGAACAACATTTGATGCCCAAGGGCTATGAGAACGACGTATAATACCTGCAGCGAGCAATTGATGTAAGTGGTCTCTTACTTCATCATACATTGATGGCGGTATTCTTCGATGTCTTTGTTTAAAAGGCATTTCATCTAGCAGATCAATTCGATGTTTAACAATTGGTGAAAAACCAATATCTTGGTCATCTTTAGAAAAAATTTCATCAAATTTTTTTATCAAATTTAGGCCACTCTGTAGCTGGTCAGAAGTTAACGAACTCGAATTGATCTCCATTTTATCAAAAATGGTTCCAGTGTTTTGATTTTTGGTTGATAAATTGTTGCTTTCTACACTAACAGGCTGTATTTCACACAAAATTGCTTTTGGTGAAATAACTACTGTACGAGTAGAAACATTTGATAAATGAACTTTCACCTTACCATTCTTATGATATTCATACTTAATCAAACTTGGTGTAACATCCAAGTCATTTATGCTATTTAAATTAGAACCATCATTAATCTGTTGTAAAATTGCGCAAGTTGGTTTGTAAGGCAATTCTTTATCAATAAAAGCATTTACACTTATATGACTATTTGGTGATACTGTGATAGTTTTGTTTTCAGCACATTTTACAACACCAAGTCTATAATTATTTCTCTGTAATTCTTTCTCTCACAGTATAATGCATCTGAATGCCATATACCATGGAGTTGTTATATCAGCTTTTTGTAAAAACTGTGTACCAAAATGTTCTTGACAGTCTTTTAGAAAAATATCAAGAATATTTGTTCCCAAGAGGAGTGGTACAGAAGAATTGTAGTTACTGTCTGGTACAATAAGGAACATACATGTCTGCACTGCAGTACCAGGTATGTCATGCACTTCAATGTCTGCTTCAATATATCCTAAGTAAGGCAATGCCTTACCATCTGCACATTCAATGTTTATGTTCATAAAGTCATCAAATGGATGCATTTTAATTTTATCACCTAAGTATTTTCTATAAAAAAGTTTCACTAATTGTTGATACTGTAGAACCAGTATCAAGCAAACAATTAGTTTGTACATCTGCTATTCTAGCTGAGGCTTCATTTGGTGGTCCTATAAGCCCTACTGGTTCTCGATACTTAGGATGATATTGTACAAGGGCCTTTTTGGAGAGGCCTATGGATGGCCCCTGCCCATAGGTCTTTTGGCATTTAAACCACCTCTGTAGTGGTCAACACGCACTCGGCATCCAACTGCGACATGGCCCACTTGACCACATTTAAAACACACAACATCTTTTTTCAGAAAAGATGTATCATTATTAAATGATGGTTGATATTGTTTTTTATTTGAGGTCCAATTTTGTTTTCTATTTTCATAATTTGGTTTCTTGTTAGAAAAATCATATTTCTGGTTCTTTTTATAAAAATCAGAATCACATTGTCTATTGCGAACCTCCTTTAATGCAGCAACTTCAGCTGTAAGTTTTTTGACCATAGTTTTAAGTTCTGAAATATCATCAGGGCTTGCAACCTGTACTTGATTTGCAGTAGCCTGCTTGCGTGATTTCGACTCAGACATTAAAGGTAGGTGATCTTGTTCTAACCTTCTTAATGCCACCCGTAACTCATCAAAATCATCTATAGCATCATATTTATGGCCACTAATATCTTTTAAATCTTGTTTTAGACCAGTCCAGAACATGGTTTTCAGCATCCTATTTGTTTCGCTAAGTTCAACTTGTTTAAGTTGTACAGCTTTATTTAAGATGTCTTCTAGTCGACAACCCCAACTAGAGACATTTTCATCTGGCTGCTGTTTTGCACTGTAAAACTGAGCTAAGATTGTTTCTCTCAGTTCTATAGTTCCATACACACTATCCAGTTTTGTCAAAATATCAGAAGGTGATGCTGAGGGACCCAGCCTCATAACTATACGTCCAGCTTCTCCCTTTAGTGATCTTCTAATTGCTTGAGTAACCAAATCAATTGATTTCTTTTCTGACAGAAGACATTTAACTTCATATTGCCAATGATCGTATGCTACTTCACCTTTTGATTCCCCACAAAATGTTGGCAATCGGGGAGGCTGACTTATATAAACAGACTTGTCTGCTGTTGTTTCTACTTTTGATTCTGACTTTACTGAGAATGTTCTCATCCATTCTTCTAATTCAGTGGGCAAACCAGCCTTTGGTTTAACGCCCATTTTTTCAAAAGCATTCACTAATGCTTTCATTTCTTCATCAGACAATTTACCCTCAGCCATATTGACTTATACTATTTATAAGAGAATAATATTATTATAAAGATTACACTGTAATATTTACATATCAGAAAAAATGTAATCTTGTAATGTTAATATTTTGTCATACATTCAAATATACGTTTTAGCCACACTCTAGCTAAAAGTGGTTTTGGGTGAACTCCATCAAGGTATAAGTTAAAGTTTAAAGTGTATTTTGATTTCTTATTTACTTTCTTTCTGTTGTTCTGAATATCTAATTTGAATTTAGGAGAGTAAAAATGTTTACTTTGATTAAATTCAAAAATCCATTTATTCAGAATATCAAGCCCTTTCTGTAATTTAACATCTTTAGCTGTAAATTGTTGAGGGTCAGTATGGCCTCTTGACTTATTCCACTCAACTATGCTAAGTGGAGGAACTTCCAGAAAATTTAGAGAACAATTAGGATATTTTTGTGTCAATTCAATAAATTCTTGAAATGAGTATTTTAAATTTTCTATAGATTTTTTGATATCGTCATGTCTTAAGTAAATAAATTTACCCTTCTTAACCGTAACATCACAAGTACCTAGCCAAACAAAGAATTTAACATAAACAGAGGTGGTGATGATACTTTCAATGTGTGCTTTAGTGAATCCCAATTGCTCTCTTGTTGTTGCTCCACTTTTACACCACCAAATAACAGGGACGTGATTTGTAACAGAGTCTAATTGTCTCTGGAGGTGTTTACCCTTACTTGTGGAAATCAGAACTATTGCAGCATCTTTATTTGATAATATTTCTGAGGGCCGATCTAAATATTTCAATAATTTTCTTTCACTCATTAGAATTCTTAAATGATATAA
This sequence comes from Pictodentalium vernedei, assembly GCA_031216915.1. Classification (NCBI taxonomy): domain Eukaryota; kingdom Metazoa; phylum Mollusca; class Scaphopoda; order Dentaliida; family Dentaliidae; genus Pictodentalium; species Pictodentalium vernedei. Next base: position 471,665,206 of record CM062290.1, read on the forward strand.
TAATGAAAGGCAATTAATGTGAAACTACAGTGCAACGCTATGCGCAATTCAAACATTTAATCGATCAAGTAAATAATATTTATTAGAAATCATCCATTCTTTCACAAAAATACTCAAATGGTAATTCGATCAGTGTATTATCTCCCCAAAATCATTGAAAATGGATATAAAAAAAAAATAATATTGAATTCCAAAAAAGAAAAAATAAATAAATGAAATTATATAGAAAAGTAACCTAAATGATAGAAATTTAGAAACTCAAAAACAGAAGATAAACAATTACTGAGCTGGAATACTTTAGTAACACTTCAAGTGCCAATCTGTTGACACAAAAGTAGTACCAAAATCTCAGAATGTCACTCAAGTAAGTTGCTTAGCAGTGATTAAATGGTCTTGTTCACACTAATGAAGTACCGAGTTGTCTAAAATTTAGTTACATTTGCCCAGTAGGAAGGTATGAAACTAAACATAATTCATGCATAGGTAAATAAGAATGGAACATAACTTGATAAAACAGAGAAGAGGAAAAAAAAAATAAAAAATAAACATAAGAATTGAATAACAAAATATAATGGAGATAACAGGCAATCAAATAAAATATAGTTTACCAGAAAGTTGTTATTTTCCAGCTAAGAATGTCAGTTCAAGCACAGTTCCATGAAATGTTTATTAATCTAGATTACCTGTTATCTTTTATACACGTCAATTAGAAAATGAATGAATGTTCCACTTTCACAGTTCATCATGCACAAAAATGTCAGTACCACTGTTGATCCGTTGTTGCACTTTTGGTTCTGTTATCACGTTGGGCGCCAATTGTTACCGGACCAGTTTATGTGGGTTCATACCAATAATAGAATCCAGAATATCAGTCAACAATTTATTAAATGATACCACGTCACAATAAATACCATAAAATTACCCTGAAAATATACATAAAGAATAACAGGTCATGAATAATATAAAAATTAGAATTACTTACATAATAAAACTTCATTTACTTTCATGACATTCATCACATTATTCATACGTAAACATACCCGTTTCAATCTTCCATCCATAGTTGGTACTCCATCAGTGCAAACGAAACACCTCCAACACACTTAAATACAAGTCCAGTTATTACAAGCAAAAAGTAAATAATACTCTTGATATCTTGATTGAAGCATGCTACGAAACTTCAGCTAAAGAGTGCTTAATGAACCAACAGTTCTAAATGATAGCTGATATGGGCAGCCATTCATAGAACTTACTTCAATTGAATTGAATTGAAGTGCAGTTGAATTTGATTTCACAACTGTGATGAAACAATCTATGAAATCAGGTTCGACCAATGACTGAGAACTATTATTATAATGTTATTCTGTTATATACTTATAGTTTCAACAGTCTCGAAAATAAATGGTTATGCACATGCTTGACTTTACAACTTTGTCATGTACCGCCGTTGTGCATCATGCATAAAATTTAAGTTAATTAAAATAATTATATTACATTTAAATAAAATATCTCCTGGTGTAATGTACACTGATCCAGTATATAATCAACTGGTAATAATCTAACTGATCTATCCTTGTAGAGTAGCCCTAGTCTACTTCAAGGGAATTATGTGTAAACGGTATGATTGTAATTTAGTGCTATACTAGTAGAAAAGCACTAGTATGCATTTCCATGCTTTTTTACAGAAATTATATAAATAGAGGCATACCCTATGGGTGACACAGAGGCTTCACGAAAGCTGCTACTCACTACATCTGAATTTGAAGTAACCAGTATGGATATCTGTAATACAAATCGATACATAGTTACGAAGAAGTTAAAATGATATCATTCACCTGCAAGAACTATGAGAACAGGCAATTCACACAATGACACATAATTGTGTTTTATACTGTATCTATTTCTGATTATTACTGTATTTGTAGAGAAATGAAAGCCTTCTCCAGTTTGACAACTCTGTACACATAAATTCACCTTATAATGGAATTCGATTGAATGAACTTCTTTAATCTTTCATAGTTGAGAGAGAGTACAAGCCTCTTTAAATTTATCAGAATTACAATGGCGAGTGAGCCTCCTTAAATCCAACAACAACAAACAACTCACTCGAGTGACAGATCAAACTGAGTTAATCCAACAGTTTTTTTGAAGCTTTAATTCCACTTTATTTAAACATCGATCTTATTTAGTTATGAGATATGATATTCAGAAACATTTCAACTTACCAACTCTATAAAAAGAAATTCCGATCTTGTGAACTAGTTAATTTAATTTATGACTTATTCTGACCAAGCAACAAAGGAGGAATGACAACAAAGGAAAATCGCGCGTAATTACCTTTCCTGATTTAAAAGGATTAACATTCCTGAATTCATTGACAGGTGGCGTCCCAAATTATATTATCTTACAGATTAAAGATCGAGTACCTTGAGTACAGTTGTGCTCAAAACATTCTGTCACCTCATACACACACACAAATTCGCTGCGCCTGCTGTGCAACTGTATTGTAGTGAAATGTGTGGTTTAGTAAATCTGCATGCAAACAATAGTTGGCATAAAACACAAATTAAAAGTATATTCTTATTATTAATGTATAGCATACTTATGCTTACATTTCATGGAAAGCATCAATTTCTGAGCCGTCCACATCTTTCTGCTTTGTTGTTTTGTAAAAAGTAGTTTAAACAGTAACGGAATGTAATTATAAGGATTGAATGCAATTTTTATAATCTTTATAGGAGTTTGAACGTGTGTGAATGGGTACAAATTGTAGGAATCCCTTCGGGATTCATACATAATTTATACCCATTCCCACACGTTCATACTCCAATAAAGATTATAAAAATTGCATTCAATTCTTAAACAAATACGAATACAAATACTTTAAAATTGTATGAATACTGAATACATCTGAATACTTGAAATAATGTATTGAATACGACTGAATACTGAATACAAATACCACAACCCCGCTTACAGCCAGATCAAAGTTGGGCTGCTGTACTTTTTACCCGAAAAGAAAAGTTCAAGAAGATTTGAACCGCCACCAAACCACTGAATATACAGAAGTTGTTATGATATTACTCTGGTTATCAGCTGTTTTGTCGCTGCTCTCTTGAAGTGACAATTGGAACATACAATGTATGGATTTGTGCTACATTTCGTTAATTATTCGTGTATAATTGTACACACGAAAGACGCAATCAGATCGTGTTTTGTCAGATGAATGCATATTGTAAAATTATTGTTATATATAGAATAAACATATAGTGTTTTGAAGTAAAAAAGGGATTAAGAAGGAAATCGACGAGCTTCTGACGAGTGGGTTTCATTCTTAATACAACGAGCAGAATATTTTTTTTACTATGCGTTTATTTTGTTTATCCCATAAATCATTTATGGGGCAGTCGCTGCGAAATCGTGCTGTTACTCGCTACAAAACACTGCGAGAAGTGAGGAGCACATTGGACTAATTCGATCGACAATTAAAACTGCCAAAAAAAAAAAAAACAAGGCTCAGTGATACAGTAATGTCTGAAAATAATTCCCCTACAAACTTGAGCTCAACTTGCAAAAATACCTTATTAAATAAGCAATGTGTATCTTTCTTATTTTCGTTGTTTTTTGTCGTCTTTTTCGTCGTCAATACAACTAGACTTTTATAACCAAAGCAGACGACACGTGCATTTGTTTATTTACACTTTCCTAATTTGCAAAATGAAACATAACTCATCATGCCCCCACCTTTCACAATCGAAAAAAAAATGTCTACGAGTATGATAAGGAATGAAAGTGACGAGACTCTGGCGAGTCGGTTTCATTCTCAGTTCTGCGAGTAGAAAAAAATTTTACTTGAAAACACTGTGCGCATATTTTGTTTATCTTCTAAATCCATTACAGGGCAGTTGCGACGAAATCGTGCTGTTACTCGCTACAAAACACAACGAGGAGAACATTGGTCCAATTCGATCGACAAGCGAAATTGCCAATGGTAAACAGGGCGCAGTGATATATTTCTGTCTAAAAGTATTCCCCTACAAACGTGAGCTAAACTTGCAAAAATACTTTATTAAATGAACAATCTTTCTTATTATCGTCGTTTATTGATGTTAGTCCGTCGACGATTCAACTGGAGTTTTATAACCAGCGGAGACGACACGTGCATTTGTTTATTTACACTTTCCTAATCTGGAAAATGAACCCTCGCCTTTCAATATAGAACGTTTATGCTTTTCAACGCTTGGTTTCGATTGATTTACTTTGTCTTTTTTTTTGTTAGTTGTTGTTCTTATTATTGTTAAACAGAGTTGAAATGTGTCAAAATTCTAAAACTGAACATTTCAGCAACAGTCAACGGTTGATAGACGGTTCATTCTTCCACAAACGTAAAACAAGCCATGACAACACGAATGCGGTAGAGGTCAGAGGTTAACAGGTCTGTCTCTACTATAGGATTAAATTCTTGCAGTGGTAAACCTACAGGGAAAAAAATGTATCACCCTACTAGCAGCTGCAACAAGGTGAATAAAGCAAGCATTTATCCAAGGCTTTTATTGTTCGAATAAACGTCCATTTACGGGATAAATATTGTATATGTTTGTTATATGGTAAATATTAACGCCTAGTTGTGATCTGATTGATATATGTTTGTTATATGGTAAATATTAACGCCTAGTTGTGATCTGATTGATATATGTTTGTTATATGGTAAATATTAACGCCTAGTTGTGATCTGATTGATATATGTTTGTTATATGGTAAATATTAACGCCTAGTTGTGATCTGATTGATATATGTTTGTTATATGGTAAATATTAACGCCTAGTTGTGATCTGATTGATATATGTTTGTTATATGGTAAATATTAACGCCTAGTTGTGATCTGATTGATATATGTTTGTTATATGGTAAATATTAACGCCTAGTTGTGATCTGATTGATATATGTTTGTTATATGGTAAATATTAACGCCTAGTTGTGATCTGATTGATTGAACCTCATTCGGGTAACCTGTGTGTTATTTGGTGAATTTGGGAAGAATTTCCTTTAGTGTTGAACAAGAATAAAGTTTTTGTGTTGTTTTTACGCCATCTTGTTCCTTCTACTTCAACTGCTCTCATAACATTTTATGGTGACGAGGAAAAAACACAATTTCGCAACCTCCTAGCAGCGGGGTGAGAGGGGGGAGGGGTCGAATGCATCAACTCTCTCTCCACAAGATGGCAGGCAGGGGAGGCCCTTGGGCGGGCCATCATACAACTTGGGGCATGAGCATAGATTCACTTTCTAACCAACATTACGTAGATAAAGAATGTGCTACCTCAGAAAGCCACAAGGGACGGCCCCCACCCTCGCAGGTCCTAAGGTTCTCTTGCAGTAAGTATCAGCTACCTCGGGTTTTATATTCCCAAGCGCTGGTGTGCGACAATAAAGTGTAATCGCAAATAACAGAGCAATCCCGCTAGCGGCAGATGCATAGGGAACCCGCCCTGTCCTGTACTAGTTAAACAAACAATTTATGCTTATATAATACGCTAAAATCTATTCAACATTCTAGTGGTGTTTATGCGCTAACTGTTTCATGTCAGCTTGTTTACATACGAACTAAAAATAGCGTGACCCATTCCTTAACAGCATACAGCGCATTTGATAATAATTCACACACATTAGCTTAGGTATGTGTATTAGACACTCTCACTCAGTAAAGTATAACATTCTATCGAGGGCAAATGATTTCGCTCGTGTAAGACTTAACACTGTACACACGGTTGTTCCCTTTGATTTTTGATAGCTGATTATTCAAAAATATTCTGTTACGATGCCGGTGCCTTATATAAGGCTGGCGGAATCTACAAGTACAAGCAACTAATAACAAGTACAAATAACGCATATAACAGACGCGCCGTTGAAAGACCATCGTGTCGCCTGATACAGATTGGAGAGAAAAGGGAATTATAATGACGGGTTAGGCATTTTATACCAAGTCGTTGTATACTACGGCTATCCCCTGACATTACACATGCAGTGTCGAGGTTACGACCATACGGTAACATTCATCAAACACTCAAGTCACGGGCATACTCATGCAGACTTTATCAGACAAGGGCATGCAGATTTTATTACGTTTATAGTTGACAAGGCCAACGAGTTTACAAGGGCAGGGGTCGAAAGAATCAATGATTCCATTAGGACATACATCTGGGCAATAATAGAGTCCCAGACTCAGACCCGTTCATCAATCCTCGGAACGCGTACAGCGCTTTACGTCCAAAAGCAGCATCAAACGAATGTGGAAGATGCCATTGTCCGCCCAGTGGACCTGGGGAGTGGAATTAAACGCTATCAAGGCATATTGTCTCACGCCAAGTCAAAACAGATTATGTATTCGGTCGATGCCTCTACATTGCGCATTCTGATATGAAACTAGGTGGCCTTTCGCGCGGCCTCGTGGAATACAACAACGAGATCGTTATTGCCACAACCGCCAGACCGTGGGACTAAATACAAACATAAACACTGCACCAATCCCACCCGTCGTGTCTACGGAGGCAACTGGACTGGTCAAGCAGCCGGTCGGCCTGACTGCTATTGATGCGCCTACTGTGGAAGTGGGGATCCATAGCGGAGGTGCCTCTGATGCCGAGTCGGCAGCATCAGGAATTGCGACAGCTCGCCAGCGTGATGACGAGAAAACGGTTGTTATTGTGGGTGGGGTTACAGTTGGCTTACTCGCGCTTTGGTTTCTTCGATGATAGCCACTGACACGCCGCCACGAGACGCAAACCCCAGACAGTAAGCACCACAGGCCACAGATTCTCGGCCAGCCAGCCTACAGTTTTTGTGAGCTTATATTTCAGGTAGTGCAGTCGCCGCATCCACAGCTAGCTTGGACAGGATGTGCCCAAGAGCCGGTAGGTGCTTCTTCACCAACTCTTTAAGGTCACCCTTATCAGATCGTTGTGAGGTAGGTGTAGGGGATACTTCCGCCTCCGCCTGTCAGAGCAAGTACATGGGTCGAGATTGCCATCCCAATCGCTGTGAGGATAGATGCGATCGTAATCCCTTGTTCCCGGAAGAGGGTGCGAATGCGCTAACCGATCGTCGTGTTCTCATTGAGGATCCGATTGATTCGGTTAATTTTAGATCGTGAGCCTCTCTATTAGTTGCGACCGCCTCCAGGCGGGATGCCCGTTCTTCTTCCATGGTGCGCAAACGTTCTGCTATCCGTCGTCTATTAAACTGATCATCTTGAGCTACATCGAGCTTTCTCTTTGCTATAGCGATGTGCTCATCCAGCCCGAAAATCTTACCAGGTTGTTCCCTAACTCACCTCGGGTGGTCTGCATTGCCCTGTCAAGTCCGCGGAGCTCTCTGACGCTGTACTCCAATCCCAGGGTATCAAGTGGAGGGTCATGTAAGGTTGTAAGTGCAGTTTCTTCCTACTCGGTTAGACTTTCCACCACGTGTTGAGTGGAATTTGACGCAGCATTAGCCACATGTCCCAAGGCTCGCAGTTCTGTAGTATCCGATCCGTTCCTAGCAGCTGCCTCACCCAACTCATTGTCATTGACCCGCAGTGTTTCAAGCGGCTTTAGCTTAAGCGCCTTGCCCAATCGAGTCCAGTCCGTAAACCCTATCTAATTCCAGATGATTTCACTACTGCCACGCTTTCCAGCAATTGTTAAGGGAACATGTGGTGGTCCCGATTTGCTAACAATGTCGATATCTGGATGGGCCTTCAGCCTCAGCTGCCCATTTTTGCCGAGTTCAAACTTGGAATAGTCACGTTGATAGGGTACCATCCCTTTCTCAGACAGATTCTGGCAGTAGCCATTGACAGCCTCATCCAAGAGTTCATTCTACAATGGTATTTAAACACATGTCTCTTGTTTTCGTTCCGAAGGAGCCCGGGTGAAGCTAGTTTTACCTTACAACTCCATTGAAACATCATCGTTATGTCGTCTTCCGAACTCGTCGAGGTCAGAGTCTGCCATTGTATTGAAAATAGATCCGGGATATGTTCATTATATTCAACATGTCTTCAAACCAATATGGACGCAAGCTTGACCCATACCGCAGAATATGAGGACCTTTTCGGGTAAAGGGAGTTCGGCAGTCTCTCACGCACAACCCAAGTACGATTGGCCCGAACCAACAGCTCAATATGCGGTTCTCAAACCTCGGGTCCCACGACCTTATCGCACCGGGTAGAATGCGCCTAGCCTTTGCAGTCACCCTGAACTCAATAGATGATAACAGGTCAGGCGTTCAAAATCTTGGCCGTGCCATTGTCATGAAAATGGCAATCAAGATCAGCGGGGACGAGGTGATATCGGTCGACGATTCAGACGTGTACCACTGTTACCTTGATCTCTGGAAGACAGCCTCCAAGCGCAAAAATGCGCACTACCCGGGTGTTGATACCTACACAACAAGAAATGCTACTAAGCCGCGGGTCTGCGCAGAAAACAAGGCTGACACTGTTGTTGTAGACAAGGCTATCGCTGATGCCTATGGCACCCAGTTCTGTATTCCGCTGAACTTTGAACTCCTCGAGGCTCATATTGGGGATCGGCTCGAATACGAGCTGACATTCAATGATTACAGTCGAGTGGTCCTGGCCGTAGGCGATGTCACTGCCAGTTACACCATTGATAATATCAGCCTGGAATATGAAATGGTCACCCAATCTGAACTTGCTCGCATGGTTCGCAACCAGTATGCTGGTCGTCTCGCCATCATATGCTATCGCATCCTTCGCCTCCGCAAATTGACCAAAGACAAGAGCGACTCTGTGTGGAACATTATGCTCAACGTTGCCGCTAAGAGCATGAAAGGGATCCTGCTGCTGTTCGAGGACCCTACTATGGCTGGTGCAGCTTTCGGTAGGAAACTCGAAGTCTTTTATAACCTCAAGATCACCAAAGTTGAGGTTATCATGAAAGGGATGCCCAACCAGTTGCATTCCCAGGGATTGCGTGACTACCAGAAATGGAACGAAGCCACTCTGCACTTTAGAGCTTGCCCCAGCAGCAAGAGATCCCGAGGTGGCTCTGGTAGCAAAGGAGCTATCTCTGGTTGATATCACATTGGGAGAGTTCTTGACCAACAAGTATGTACTATGGCTTGACGTGCAGACCACGGATGATGGCGGACTACAGAGCAGTGACCGGCGTATAGAAAACGTCAGTGAAGGTATCACTATGCAGATCACAAAGACAGCAGAGGCGAGTAATGCATTGAACGTATATCTGTACATGGGTGCGCAGCTTAACATATGAAGATGACCGGTTCATCGGCACAGTCTGTTTACGACCTTTTTCCAACGCATCCACACTCAGCCATTATTTGCAGTCAAACAGGTTGTGGCAAGACAGTTTGTTTGCTCTGGACCTGCTGGAGGACCCTTAACGGGGCGTGTTTTGGAACATTGTGGTGCTCTGCCCCACGATCAAATACAACAAAACATACCACGACCGTCTATGGATTTGGGATGAACCCGATGTGTACATTGTAAATCCTGGTGAACGCCTCCACCAGGATTTACGGGCATTCTATCAGACGTTCCAGTGGTAGCCAACCTTGTACATTATCGATGATTGCTCGGCTATGAAAGCTTTGAAACAAAAGAAAGACATACTCTCTGAGCTAGCCTTCTCAGATCGTCATGCGCAGCAGAGCGATTGGGTTTTGACTCGGAAGTATAACTCTGTCTTAAACGTTCTCCGCGAGCAGATCCGCTGGGCTTGCCTATTCCACAGTAAGAACAGAGACAGCTTCGAGGACTGTCTACGAGATAATCATGTGATTGGAAGCCGTGAGGAATGTAGCAGTTCGCCAGGCATTGGTGGAGAGCAAGCATGACCTGCTAGTGTTAACAACAGACCAACCACCCATTTACAAAGTGTTGTTATAACGCCTGTTATGTGGGAAGCAGTCATTCTAGTGACCCAAACACTACATTTATTCGTGCTGGGTTGGTGGCATACTCGTATATTGGACTCAAACGCCTTATCGCCAAAACATATCCGTGGATAACGTATATACAGACCATCATGAATTGTGTCGATATCATTGACCAATTGCTGGAAGAGCATGGTGCCGCGCCGCAGGGCGGTAATACAGAAGGCAAGACGTCAGTGGATCCTGCTGTTCCTTTTCCGAAGAAGAACAGACCGATGGGGCCAAGCGCGAAAGGCTAGCTGCAATAGCTTCCGGTGGGCAGGCTAAGCAGTATCTAGGGAAAACCTCACACTTGACCAGGTCGACGCCATGACCGATAAGGAAATCGATAAACTCTATGCCCGATATGAGGCACGTCTCGGCGCAGCAATGAAAAGACTAAATGAACCGCCGTCTTACAACTCTACTCATGGGCGGTCAGCATGTTTCTTCCCATACCCCCAGAAAACCAACTAAAGGTGGTTGCTGATCTTGAGGCAGATCCATTTGTTGAGCAGGCGCTAAGCAGTACCACGTGCGAGCTATATCATCGCTATGGCATATACTTAGCACCACTATCCACAATGCTAACCACTGCTAAACATTTCCGATTTGGACACACTTGTCCTTTAACCCTTTACCTAACACGAAAAGCAGACGACACATGCAAACAAAATTCCTGAATAACGATTTTTTTCATTTTTTGTCTCAAAAACATAGGTTGTGACCCCTCTTTGGAACGAGCTCGATGAGCTCGTTCCAAAGAGGGGTCATAACCTACGTTTTTGAGACAAAAAATGAAAAAATAATGAAAATTAATTGGCGATTTTTTGTGAATAGCGCTTGCCTGTTTTTGCCGTTACGTTGGGTAAAGGGTTAACAAATCAAGACGATATCATCGATGACAGAGCCAAACCTGCCGATTGTTACTGTTGTTCCAACGGAACAGCAACAGGAGGAGAGAGTGAAAGCTGCGCCAACCAGTGAATCGTCGGTTGTTCCTGTTGTCCCAGTTCCGAAGGAACAGCGGCAGAAAGGCCCTAAAATTGTGGCCGCCGGACGGGCAGGAGCTGCCGCCTGGAATGCAAAACAACAAAAACGGTTGATAGAAAAGAAGAGCAATCTCAGATGAATGGTCGTAAACAACGCAGTAGCAAACCAAGCGCCTGATGGACCCGTTCCGAAGGACGTTCCAACGAAACAGGGACAACATGTACAACAGCAAGCGGTCTCGAATGCAATGCATCATGGGTACAATTCATTAGATGACTGGTCCCCATGGATTGCTGGGGCGGGTGAGTTGGCTAGCTTGGCATTATGATTCCAGTTTCAGTTGTTCCTTCAGGACGGGAACAACAGGAACAACAATAAATCTAATGCTGCTGTTATTGATTCAGTCAACCGCAGAGCGGCACGTCCGAACAAGCTTTTAAAAGTATCATCAGACCCATTCAATATGGAGTAGTACATGTATATATATACACTGTCTTCAGCCGATGGGAAGATGCTGGTTAATGCTGCCTATCACAGCACCATGGTCTCATCCCTCGCAATAGAGTATACACGCTTAGGTAAGATGGCAATGAAGGGTGCCACCCCTAAACTTGTTTTCACCGGCTATGACGTCGGGATGGTAGACCTTGACTTAGGGCTGGCGTTGGCAACCAATGACATGATAATTAAACAAGGAATCATTCCAGCAGATATTATGAAATAACAAGATGGCCTCGATTGCAATGCTAGTTGGGGGCGCCCTTGTTGACGCGGTGGCCTTCACTGGCAGCAACTACTTCTTCTCCAAGTTACGGGATAACGATGCTGGTGCGGAACGTGTGCGACATGACAAAGCCGTAGAAAATCGTCAGGTCACCCAGGCAGCATGCTTCCGAAAGTGAACAGAGCGCCTCGATTGGATCAACGAAGAATTACGCCACCATGGCCATGCCTTGCGCACATTCCAGGATGTCGATGCTGCAATTCGCGAGTATGCCCGAGTAATTGAGAACAGTTTAAGCTGTCATGGCCCAAAACCGCAACTAGAAGACTTTTACACACCATCAGCCGGGTAGAAGGACCGTGAGATCGCCTTCATCATATTAGTGCTGGGTGTCGTCGGGTTTGTTAGCTACAAACTCGCCCAGTGATTCGCTACGCGTGTAAAAAACGTTTTTGTTTTTGTTTTTTTTTGGGGGGGTGGGGGGTGGCGGAAGTTGGCCTGCTCCTTGGGAACGGAAGTCCACCTAGCTAAGCTGTAAAGTAATCCTAAAAGCCCATGAGAGTTGCATAGCAAATTCAGATAGGCGGATGCGATGTGCTCTGGTCTCAGCCGTACCCGTTGTTCCCATTGTTCCGTTGTTCGTTCGGAACAGGAGCAACAGCGGGCGCAGGAGGTCTCTGTCCCTGCCTGGCGAGTTCTTTGCGTGTCAGCAACAGCATCTCGCTTGTTTCTGCTCTGCTGCGGGCTCTCCCGGCGAGACGCCTTGTGGATATCAAACCGGAATTGGTTGAATTTCTCTTCCTCCGCGAGTACACGACTAAATTCCTCCTCGGGTATCTGGCTATCGGCACCAGCCTTTGAATACAGATCTGCGATGCTCGAAAGCTTGGCCTGCGCTAAGGTGGCGATGGTGTTGTGCTTTTTTGCCTTCTTTATGAGCCTTCGGCTTCAAACTTCCCGAAAACACCTGCCAATCCACAGGCCCCTGCGGCAGCCTGTAGTGCTATAACCAGAGAAATTGTGTCTACCGCTGGCAACAACGCCGATCCCTCACTGATCGCGGATAGAAATGTTTCGATGCCATCTGCGATATTGATCCCTCGCTAGTATGTCTTAACGAGAGAACGCCTGCGGGCTCTTACATCACCAATCTCACTAGTATTGAGTTCCGGATACAAGCCCATTCGTATTGGTATTATAGATCATGTTCTAATACCTTCAAAGCGTTGTCCGTCAGTATTTACCTGGTAAACCGCAGGCGCTTGAGCCTCGCTGGGCCAGGTTATTGTATTGAATATGTCGGTTGGAAACCTAGCATCTGTGACCTTGTCCTCGACACCACTTAACGAGAGCAACACATCATTGCCATGGATAATGATGACAAGTTCTTTGCCATTATGCCGCCGACCCATTTTAGGTCAAGCCCATGTACTCTGGCATGACGTCGTTGGATGGTATATCCAGGACTATCTGTATAATTGAGGTGGTACCCTGGCCAAGAGTAAGACGATCAAATTCCCAAAAGAGCTTCATCAACGTACCTCCTTTTATCCCACCCAACACATACCCAGCATTGCTTTCGTGAACATAAATAACACCTTTCGCGGTAAAAGATGCCTCTACACAGCCACTGTTCTGGAGTTTACGGTGCCTGTGGCCGCAGCCTGGTTGGATGTGAGGTTGGATGACCCTGTAGTCAAGTTCCCACCCACCGCGAACAGGGTGTCTATACAGAGACCACTGACTGGAGTCATTCTGGATAAGTTCGTAGGTGCTCCACAGGGTAGAGCCTTCCAGGTTCAAACCACACAGCTTGGTATATGTAGCTTGTTGTGGTTATTCCCGGTCCGCTGGAACAACAACGGGCTGCTCTTTTCTCTTGTATAGCCCTCGTAGAGCTGAAATACATACAATTTGTCCGTCATCCCTGGTTCTCCAAAGCCCTGCGTGTCTCCGAGAACAGCCAGCTGAAGGGTAGGGCAAGGCAATGCATCATGTGCTTTGGTCCTCTGCCATACACCATGTCTTTTCACGTGTTGCAGTTGTTGCTGTTGTTCCGTAGGAAGAGGTATATTTCGAATATGTAATGTTACGGAGAGGTGCTGCAATTCAATAGGGCCACCCGCGCTATCTAAAACGTGGACTGTAACATTGTCTATAGGACCTGGGACAAGCCTTTATTATTACAAATGAGAGAAAACTACTGTTCTGCCACAGACACATTTTTCATTTGCTACAGGTACTGTTCTGAGTAGAGTGCGGGGTAGCCCGTTGTGAACATTGTCCGTGGTGCTGACTTCTGACAGATGTTCAGGTAACTAATCCCCCATCAACTGCTTTCCTCCTCGATGGATTTTGTTTTTTGAAAATCCCAAGATGCGTCCCACCCCCCCCCCCCACCCCCCCCCCCCCCCCAGTCTCAGAGACTTATCTGTCTTGAGTCGCAGACGATCCGAAGGTTTGTGAAGATCCAGTTTAATCCTAGCCTGACAAAATATTTCATTATTTAGCTCGCAAACATTGTAATAGCCATCTGGCATCTTTATCTTCCGCTCACCTGAGTCACCTTTCTCATCCATGACCTGAATATAATTGTTGCCTAGCCTCGAGCTATTGTTGTACCAAATAGGGTAGTAGGTTACTTCAGCAAGGGGACACTCAAATTGCTCTCCGGCAGGGAGCGCACTTGGTAGGCGGTTGGAAAGTCAGGTAGTATCACGTACATAATTGTATATTATCATTATAAAACTCCTCTAATATGGATTTTAGAGGTCCAAAGGATGCTGAAATACCCAAGAATGGACAGGCAAGCTTGTAACAAGGTTGGCTTCAATCTTCTACAGCCCCAAGGGGTACTGGAAGGGACTCACGGTCATCAAAAACCTTGCTTCCACGGCCAATGTCTTTGAGGATTTGGCTGGGCATGGTTTAAGAAGCAGGCCATCTGGCAGATATACCTTTCATTTGTGGGAAGCACACACATACCACGACCCCAGTTTGATGTGCGGACGCCGACTGAGGTCCACCAGGACGACCTGCTCTTTCTGCCACACGAGCGGGTGGCCCGTAAAATCTACAAGTATGCGCTCACAGTCGTTGATGTAGTCTCCCGCTATAAAAAAGGCAGAGCCCTGGCAACAAAGAGTCCAAAGAGGTCGCGGCCGCCTAGAAATGATATACAAGCGTGTACCACTGCGGTGGCCCAAGCTCCTTTAGGTCGACCCCGGGCGCGAGTTTATGGGCGTGGTGAATCGGCTGCTGGCGAAACATGGGGCAGACGTACGGCGTGGTCGTGTGGACGTCCACCAGGAACAGGGAATTGTGGAAGGATACAACCGAACCCCGGCAGAGCGACTGTTCGGGCACAAATACGCCCAGGTGATGAAGTTACCGTCAGGTGAGAGGTCAAGTGAATGGGTCGCTCGGCTGCCCGCCGTTGTTGCGGCGATGAAAGGTGAGGTGACTCGCTTAACTAAAAATAGACCATCTGACTCGGTCAAGGCCAAGATTGTGACACAAAAGCCCTCCTTTGTGATTTCTAGCCGCCTTGTTGACCTCAAAGAACAGGAGCTCCCCTCCAATTCGGTTGTTCGCTATCTCTACCAAGCATGCGAGCTGGAGGGTGGTCGCTGTCGCGCAACTGACCCTGTGTGGTCTCTTCAAGTGTACCGGCTTAGACGCTCGGTCACCAAGCCCGGCGAACCTGTCCTCTACTATTTGTTGGATGGACCAACCCGTGGCTTCGTCCGGTAAGTGCTGCTCGTGATGCCTCCCGACACCCAGTTGCCTCCCGATGTTCCGAAGGTGCGGGTAGTCCTTCGGACTAGACACTAGGTTAGCCTGGAGGCGGATGTGCCTCTGGCACAACTGCAATCACTCTTCTTCGGTTACACTCTAAACAGTTCAATCGCACGTTCCCCGGCAGTGCCCCCTGCTGTTGTCCAGTCGGTCGACACTGAACTGCTGTGTATCTTTGGGCTGATGGGCCCACGGCATCTCGATGCTGCATGTCGCACAGTGGTTCTGTTGGCCCTCCTTGAGCCTCAGGATGTAGCCGACAGTGAGACGGAACCTCGGGAGTCCTTTGACCTGGTCCTAGCGCTTGTGGGCGACAGTCTTTCTCGCGATGTTTTTGCGGAGCTGCTGCTCTGTGGGCTGCCTGACCTCACTACCCTCATCTGGTGGACAGGTCACTCGTTCGAGCTGCTGCATATACTCCACGCTGGAAACTACGAGGTTGGCGAGGATGGACCACTGTAGGAAGTCGTTTATGATCCAAATCTTCTGTGGGTCGTGGATAGTGGGGCCCTGGCTTGAGTGGACTGTGAGGGCATACCCGATGCGCCAATCATCGGTCTTAATAGCCAGTACAGCGGCCTCAGTAATGACTTCAAGGGTGTCATTGAGTACGAGCTCTTCTTCGTGGTCTGTGCTCGGGATGGGAACCATAATGTTCTGTTTTCGGCTGTCCTTTGGGCGGTATAGCAGCGGAACCGGGGTGTCTGAAAAGTACTCATTGTGTCTTTGGAGCAACAGCTCTTGTGTCCGTTCGCGAACCTTCTGCAGGCTAGTGATGATCAGGTCACCTGGCCTCCATTGCTCCATGAAGCGCTGTCATGCGTGACAGCTGGGGAGAGCTTTTCGCATCTCCTGACACTGGACCTTGTCAGCCCGGAGGCGGATGTGTCTTTCCAGGGCCTTGAGCGCATCATATTTGTCCCGGTGGTCTGCCTTGACCTCTTCGTAATAATCCACTGCTTGACGTAACCAGTCATGGGGCATCCCATCTGTGATTGGTGGAGGCTGTCCTTGATAACCACAGTAGATAACCTGGACCCCACGCTGGTCCCCACGCTGGTCCCCACGCTGGTCCAGCCAGTCCAAGAACATTTCTAGATCGGAGCACAATGCAGACCAGATAATGACACGGGGGATGAATTTCCGGCCCAAGCGGTCTGTCGTCCAGTCGTTCTGGCCGCTCCGCCGGAAGACGCTATGGTAGGTCTGGGCTTTCACGCCCCCCCCCCCCCCTACCTCGCATCTCCTTGGCAAGGCGGTGAGTTGAGGTAAAGACAAGTGGGTCTCGCACCCTGAAGGGAATTCTGTCAACTCCGAATGATTTGCCATACTTCGTTTTCAAGTTTACCCATTCTAGCTCTCCATATTCAATCGACCCATTTAGGAGAGTACTGGATTCGCAAAGGGGATCTAACATTTTATTCTCAAAAACATTTTTCTTCTTCTACTTGCCTTCTAAAAACAGTGTCTAGATTTTCATTTCCAGCATGAGGGTTGTATAAGTTTTCAAAAGCTTTACCCCAAGTATCAAACACACAATTTGTATTTTGATTAACTGATCCGTTTTCATCATATACTTCTTTGGGAATCTAGTTTGTTTTTGTGGGGTCTAGTTTATTTACATTGTCTCAATATATTGTAGGGTCTTTTATCACACGGATTATCCATATTCAGTATTAAATTTCTATTATATTCCTTTTCCCGTTTTTTTTTAAAATTTTCAACGTGGTAATTTAAAGTCAGCGTGCTTTCTTTGCTTTTCATTTCCGCTGCAGTGTACTTTTAGGAAACGTATTTCTTTCAAATGCATTTCATTTGATACAGCTGTTAGCATTTCATTCCAATATGGCTTGAAAAATTTAAATTTCTTATAGACTTTAGATTTGCTACAAAATGTTGGTAATACTGACCGAATTTCACTTACTAATTTTATTGATAAATCATTATATTATCATTATATTATTTCATCTATGGACTGTTGGGTTTCTATCGCGATTTCAGTATTCCTTACCATCTCTCTTAATTCCATTATTGAGAGTTCAGACATCATAAATGTTTCGGGTAAAGGCTTAGCAAGTTTTGAAGGGAAAGTATTATTACCTTTATTCCCACTCTCTTCAGAACTAGAACATTGTGTTAAACGTTTAACCCTGTAATTGAAAGTCGCAAAACTGTGGTCTGGGCTTTTCCCCTCTCGCGTATATACAGTACGTGGAGAGTGGGTTGTAACTAAATCACCCGCGGAGTGGAGTTGTCACCCAAGCTATAACTTTCAAATAGTGTACATATCGACAAAAAACACAAGCAATGTTTCAGCCAATGGACCTCCGGGTTTAACCCGGAGGTCCATTGGATGAAACTTTGCTTGTGTTGTTTATGCTTTGCAACAAATTTGCAATTATTGTTTGGGGGGAATCTCCACTCTGCGGGTGATTTAGTGATAATACACTCTCCACGTACTGTAATGGTGTAAATCACTGTCTTCCATGAGAAAACTTTGGGTTATGGCCTTAAAATCTTTTCATTTATAAATAAATTTCGTGCGGGATACATATATAGTCCACAACTGGTTTACAGTTAAAACTAGAAGTCCTGTCACGAAATGTGCGCTTATCTAGGCTTAATTGTGCGTAGGGATTGCGCGCAATTGCCATATCGAATGGCATCCAACGCACAGCAGGTTCTCCTGGTTACTCACAGTAAACACCGGCAATGTTTCTGCCAATGGACCTCCGGGTTACCCGGAGGTCCATTGGCTGAAACATTGCTTGTGCACAGGCCGCATGTACACAATTTGATAGTCTTACTATGGTCATAACGCAGATCAACGTGCTATATGTGAGCATTTCAGGACAGGACTTTTAGTTGTAACTGTATCTTTAGAACTAATGCAAATGAAGTTATCATACATCGAGTCGCCCCGGCCGTTCAAACAGCAGAATTTAGTATCATTTAACCCTTTACCCAACGAATCGCTCGCATCCGCCCTCGTAATATGCAGATTCAGCAGCTGAAAAATATCATTTTTCGAAAAATTTGAACAAAACCATATCATGTGACCCCTCGTTGGAACAAGCTCGTTCCCGCGAGGGGTCACTTGATGTGGTTTTGTTGAAAGGTTTTGAAAAATTCCCAAAAATTATATTTAAAATAATAAATTTGGATCTCGTCTGCGTTGGGTAAAGGCCGTGTTGGTTAACAGTGTTATCAACTACTTGTCGTTTCGGAATATCTGTGTTTTCAGCCTCACAAGCAGTCAAATTTCCAATCCGAGCATTAAGATCCCCCCCCCCCGCCCCTCCCACAAATAATCACATCGTGATCATTGTAGAATAAAGAAACATCATTAGTAAATGAGAAAAATAGGAATTTGCATCCCTAACCCAGGGCGAATTATAAGGTGGGAGATAACAAACTACGACAAAAAAATCTTCATCTCCGAGTTTGGAATTAAACTGTACACCTAAAATCCCGTCAAACGAATTGTCTTTAACCGATATTTCATAACAAAGGCAAATGTTTTCTTTTATATGAATGCCAACTCCACCCGACCCTTTGGGCGCTCTCAGGTGAATGTGTGACCTATTACTCCCCACTCAGGAATGTCCTGGCATCGAAATTCCTTCCGACCTCGTCAAATGAGTTTCGGCAACAGCTAAAATGTCACAATCAATTCTTTTTATAAGTTCAGATCTTAACTCCCTTCCTACAACTGCCCATCCATTGAGGTTTACAACTTCAAATTCCAGTTTATCTCTGTATTCACTCTGATCCTATCTCCAGCTTTCGGTTTTCCGCATTATTCTCCCACTGCCAGTAATAGTGAACTCTTTTCTTTGTTCTATCACCGT
The DNA here is from genome assembly GCA_031216915.1 of Pictodentalium vernedei. Taxonomy (NCBI): domain Eukaryota; kingdom Metazoa; phylum Mollusca; class Scaphopoda; order Dentaliida; family Dentaliidae; genus Pictodentalium; species Pictodentalium vernedei. Next base: position 471,684,514 of record CM062290.1, read on the forward strand.
CTCAATATGCGATGATTTCCCACTTCGAATATAACATGGGTTGATAGTAGCACTATCTCTAATTAACGACTCTTTAGACCTCATGATTACCGACACTGAAATACCGCAGGGGATCTCGAAACTAAAAAGTGGCAAGTCAAAAGGCATAGATGGTATTAAACACGAAATGATAAAATGTGAGAAATCAGATATTTCTCCCATGTAGACAAAACTTTGCAATACTGGCTTACGTAATGGCGAGTTCCCACCTGAATGGTCAGAGGGATTTATTGTTTCTCTCCGAAAGACGCACTTGCCGACTTACCAGATACGTTTAGCGACATCACCATTACTACTAATTTGGGGAAATTATGCACCAGTATACTAAATGAACTGTTAACAACTTTTTTAAAAGATAAAGGGATACCAAATGACTGCCAGGATGGTTTTCGGAAAAGTTATAAAACCTCAGTAGTAGTGCTCGCACGTTTCACCCCCCCCCCCCCCCCCCATTGGCAGGACCCCGGTGCAGGACCCCGGAAGTGACGTCATGTCACGTAACGTAGTGGTGCCATGTTGTGTCGTCATGGTAACCCGCGTGAGCGGCCATGATGTGACGTCATCCCTATAGTGATACGTGGTGGTAGTACGCATGCGCAGCGCGTGTTGTTAAGGTGATACGTGTTTCCGTTGTCCATTTTGTATACTGGAGTCCGCCATGTTGGTTTCTATGGTAGCACGTGGTTGATATGTTACCCAATTTTTCTGCAATGGGACGGGGTATGTTCGGAGGGTGTGCTCGATCGAATCGGAGTAAATCTAATTACCACAAACAACCCGACAATCTCTCCAAATCACCTAAATCCACCCAACCTTTACTATTTCGAATTCTTTCAAAATCCTCTGCTTCTATCTATATATCTAATAGTTTACGTCTACCTAGTCATGTTCCTTTGTTCAAGAGTATGCTTCAATAGCGTGGAAAAACCTATTAGTTGGAACAATTTATTTTATTATTACTTATATTTAGCAATTTCTGGCCTATTCTTGTTAGGTCTGACCCTATTCTGTGTACTCTTGTAGTTTCCATTTATAAGCAATCAGATTGCTTGATTTTCCATAATCTGTATGTAGAGTTATCTCCCCTTATTACAACGAAGTTGTATCCGATTCTCATCATCTCTATATCCAATGGCCATATCCCATAGAATCCCATTTTTGGGAAACACCCTTGGCTACGGAATCCCTTTATTTGTCGTATGAGGCTATGAGGGTTATGTAAAACCCCTCAATGAGTCCTCATATATTATGTCTCATAGCCTCATTAAATTTTGAGGTTATGAGGACCATTAAAAATCCCTCAATGAGTTATATATAATTTACTACGACTCTTAGCCTCATTTCAGTATTTAACAGGTATATCCTACAGAATCCCATTTTGGGAAACACCCGTAGCTATGGAATCCCTATTTTGTCGTGTGAGGCCATGAGGGCTATGTAAAAGCCCTCAATGAGTCCTCATTTATTATGCCCATAGCCTCATAGAATTTTGAATCAATGAGGTATAATTTACTACGACTCTTATCCTCATTTCAGTATTTGAGGATACCTATGGCCTGGTTTTGTATTATTCGGGGATACCTATCGAGGATACCTTTTGGAGAATCCCTTTTTTGTCGTATGAGGTCATGAGGGCAATGTAAAAGCCCTCAATGAGTCCTCATTTATTATGCCTCATAGACTCATTGAATTTTTAGGTTATGAGGACCATTAAAAATCCCTCAATGAGGTATAATTTACTACGACTCTTAGCCTCATTTCAGTATTTGAGGATACCTATGGCCTGGTATTGTATTATTCGGGGATACCTATCGAGGATACCTTTTGGAGAATCCCTTTTTGTCGTATGAGGCCATGAGGACCATGAGTAATCCTTCAATGGGGTCTAATGTAGTCTTACCAACCGCTTCCATCTTGTCGCCAAAGCTCCAAGGCTTTGTATATGTATACAGGGGAAATCTGATTCAACCTTGATCAATGTTATAGCCGAGACTGCTGAGATAGGTATAGCTAGGAAGTAATGGATGAGATATGGGACAGAATAACAGAAGCCAGTAGTATTGGTACAAGGCCGCAATGTAACAAGACTGCTGTAGAAGCTAATGATAGGGCAGTTAGGCCATAGACCTGTAGTGGCCTTGGAGCTTTGGAGTATACTCTGGAACAAAGGAACATGACTAGGTAGACGTAAATTATTACATATATAGATAGAAGCAGAGGATTCTGAAAGAATTCGAAATAGTAAAAGTTGGGTGGATTTTGGTGCTTTGGAGAGATTGTGTCGGGTTGTTTATGGTAATTAGATTCACACCGATTCAATCATGCACACCCTCCGAACATACCCCGTCCCATTGCAGAAACATTGGTTAACATAGCAACCACGTGCTACCATATAAACCAAGATGGCGGCCTCCAGTATACAAAATGGACGACGGAAACACGTATCACCCTAACAGCACGCGCTGCGCATGCGTACTACCACCACGTATCACTATGGAGATGACGTCACAACATGGCCGCTCATGCGGGTTACCACGACAACACAACATAGCATCACTACGTCACGTGACATGACGTCACTTCCGGGGTCCTGCACCGGGGTCCTGCCAATGGGGGGTGAAACGTGCGAGCACTACTACTAACGTCGGATCATCAAGTGGTTATTAAGGCATTAATCAACAAAGCGTTTCATAGCAACATAAAGCTGTCTGTCTGTTTTGTGGATTTTCAAAAGGCCTTTGACAGGGTATGGAGGCAAGGGCTACTCCTTGAATAGGCGGCAGTTTCTATTCATCCATCAAACAGATGTGTACCTCTTGCACACTACGTGTGAAAGCTGGGAGTAGACTTATGGGAGGGAGCGCGGTGACTCAGTGGTAGACTGTTGGACTAATACGCTAGGGGACCAAAATTCGGGACAACCCGCGTTTAGTCCTTGGGCAAGGCACTTTATCCCGGTTTTCTACATAGGGGCACGGTGACTCCGTATATTAAGGCGTACTGCATGCCGATGGTGCACATGTCTTCAACCGCTGTAACCCTGCTTGAGCGGAGCTTGAACAGAGTTAGAATGTTGAGAAGCTGACAGTTGCTCGTCTATGCTCGGTGGTTCTCTCCGGGTACTCCGGATTCCCCCACCCATAAAACTGTCACGGTCACGATTAGCCATTATGCATAAGTATGTGACCTTAAGCACCAATAAATAAATAATTAATAATAAATAGACTTTTGGGAAATTTACCACTTCGGTAGAGGTAATGCAGGGGAGTTACCGAAGGCCCATGCTGTTCAGTCGTTTTATTGACGATATTCCAGAGTTTATTAAGGAAAGTACATGCCACGATAGCTTTCCCACCCTTCAAAAGTTTGTCATACCATGCCTTTCTTACGCAGATGATCTTGTTCTGATCACAGTATACATAAATAATGGTTACAACTGCATATATTTCACAGGTTTAGTAAATAGTATACTGTAGGGAGGTGGCTGTCTACCTGTCACCCACTGGAAGGAAGTGTAGTCAGATTGGCTGTCTACCTGTCACCCCATGGAAGGAAGTGTAGCCAGATTGGCTGTCTATCTACCTGTCACCCCTGGGAGGAAGTGCAGCCAGATTGGCTGTCCACCTGCCCCCCCCCCCCCCGAAGGAAGTGTAGCCAGATTGGCTGTCTACCTGTCTCCCCCTGGAAGGAAGTGTAGCCAGATTGGCTGTCTACCTGTCACCCCTGGAAGGAAGTGTAGTTGCAAATAGACTGTGATCGCGACGTCATCAGCCGGTCTAAAAAAAACATTGGATGCACTTTTGACTATTTTACACGGTAGGGAATCTCCACTGGAGACTGACTGCACACAAAAATAAGACAACGGCAATGGTTAGCAATAAAATTGACAGAACATCGACGGACGTGTTTTATTTCAAAAAAGAGCAGCTGACAGCGATATCATCCTACAACTATTAAGGTGTTATCTTGGCACTGCCAGGTAGTTACACAAAATATAAGTTATGGGGCTTTCAGGGGCGGATGTGGTGTGATATAAGGCGAAGTGAGATCAATATTAGACGAGGCCGAAGGCTGAGCCTAATATTGATCTCGCTAAGCCTTGTATCACACCATATCCGCCCCATGAAAGCCCCATAACGCATTTATTATGCCAGTCCTTTGAAAGAGACACAACCACAAGTGTACCCAGATTCCTAGCGCAAATGTTCTGTTATCACTATCAGGGAATTTCCCGGTTTTACGTCATGTGAAGGTCACGCTAGTAGCAGGCGCTGAAACAACGGAGTTTTCTTCTCAATAAACAAGAATTGTTATTAACAATTCACAACTTTAATTCAGTGTTAAGTACTGGAGAAATAAAACCAACTGGAGCAAATGGATTAACAGTTTCTTCAAGAAGGTAAGTGGGAACAGTTTCATTCGTTGTTTGCTGTTAATGGTGATATTAATGTTTCTATACATGTCGTTTTAGTGGTTTATTGATTGTATATATTTAGATTTGTTTATTAAAATTTCTCAAAGACTGGAAGAGACATATTATAGTTGTGCGTTGCTCAACAGACACACACGCAAAATTATTTGTTATTCGTTGTACACGCGAAATTAGGAAAAACAACGAAGCGAGCGTTGGGTGTCAAAAACAAAATGTCGGAACTGACTGTAAAAAGCTCTATATATGGTCAGCTCGATGATACACAGTCTCATATACGGTCACTAGATATTGAAGCTGATTGGTCAACAAAAAATACAGGCATAATAAGTGGTATTATTAACCTTAGTTCTAAAGCACTGTAGGCGTACTTCCTACTGCAAAGTATTTTCCGATCCGTGTCGAATAATAATTTGCGTGTTCGCGAAAAGTCGTTGGACGCATTGGCAAAGCCGATACTCCTTACGGGCGTGAAGCATGAGGTAATCCGATATCGCAAAATGCTCAGCACCAAATTGAAACAATTCAACTTAACTTCTGTAAATATATTTAGAAGTTCATTCAAGAGCTTCCAATGCGGCGGTCATGGTACAGCTTGGGTGATATCCACTGTTAATTGAAACACAGAGTCGACTTGTAAATAACTGGCTTCAGGCAAAAGGTAACAATAATCGTCTTTTGTCTCGAGCTTATGATGAACTACAAGTGCTCCGACATTCGGCTATCTCTAAGTCAGAAAATAACCTCCCGGAGGTCTGATTCCGAAATGTATGGGCGGATCCCTCGACTACATCAGCAAACTTCATCGGACATTTGGGGACTCGTCTCCAAGATATGTATGCCCAGACATGGAAAGATGGTTGCGCTTTATAAAAAAACAATACAAGATGAGATCATTCGAAGCTACCGTTTTATTATTCTATCAAGGATGGCTACGCACGTGAAAGGTACTTAGACAAACTTGATTTGAAATATAGAAAATGTGTTACTTTAGAATAAATACACATGAACTGAAAATCGAACGCAGTTGATACAATAAGACCAAACCTGTCCCACGCGAACACCGATACTGTAAACAATGTAAGCTAAACACCATTGAAGACGGAATGCATGCTCTCTGTGTCTGCTCTAAGCGTATGGAGGTGATCTCGTCCAAACCTATACTACCACCAGGAGCATAGAGTCGGCCATCAACAGCACCCAGTCATATGCACAAAGCAACAATTATTGAAGTTAACGGTACTGACTTATAAAATACTACATAGCTGTGGATGGGTCGGAAAAGAAAATCAGTTGTAGACATTATAAGGGCACATGATAATTTATAAAATAAAATACAGCGTTGCCCAGAAAATTCGAAAGATTGGAAACACTGTCAAAAAAATAATTTTCGATGTATGGGGCTGGGTGGAGAACTAAATAGTCTCTGGCTCTTCAGATTTTTAATAATAAGATTATCAAATTATCATCACAATGATGATTATTGTCCACTTCTCATCCGTTTAAATGTCGATACTTGTTATAATATTCATGATACTGACGTTTAGTATTTGGTCCAGGTATGTCAACCGGTACCTGTACCGGTACCAGTACCGCCGGTTCCCTCATGCCCCAACCGGTACCGGTACTGAAGCTTTTGTACCCCAGGTGCCGAAACAAAATTATTTAATGGGGAAATTCCTAATTGAACTAGGGTAAACATGCTGATAATCGTGTATGGCACACTTGCACGACATACAGTACGTGAAGAGTGGATTGTAAGTAAATCACCCGCAGAGTGGAGTTATCACCCATGCTATAACTTTCAAATTGTGTACATATCGACAAAAAAACACAAGCAATATTTCAGCTAATGGACCTCCGGGTTTAACCCGGAGGTCCATTAGCTGAAACTTTGCTTGTGCTGGTTATGCTTTGCAACAAATTTGCAATTATTGCTTGGGTGGATTGTCCACTCTGCGGGTGATTTAGTGATAATACACTCTCCACGTACTGTACTTTTAACTTATTTGTGAGTGAACATATCAAAACACTCTACATGTGCATGTTCTATCTGCACCACAACTCGATAAGTCTGACCATTTTGACTTTTTATACGTGGCATCAAAGACACTGGAATGGCCGTCATCGGCTACTTCAAAGAAATTATTCTGTGGTGACATCAATGTAATCATAAAGCAAGATCTACGTGCTTTATGATTGCTTTGATGTCGCCGCAGAATAAGTGGACGATGTCATGTTTGCCCTGCGATCTGGTGGAATGGCGAAGTTTAAATGTGAATTTCTGCCATCTGATTGCGATATGTCATCCAGTTGTTGATTTGTCCCGGTACCGGTACCGGTTTTGGCGGAACAGACTTGTCCCGTCCCGGTACCCGTTATGTTGGTACTGGCGATACTTTAACATGCCTGATTTGGTCACATAGTCACCAGCAGGGATCCCAGATATTACAGTGTCAATAATATCTAGAAGATTAGATAAATAGATATCTGTGCTATTTTTGCGAATATCGGGAACCATCCTTTCAGAAAAGCCGCCATCGTGGCTTACAGCATTGACTAATATCACATCTATATAGTAAGAGTGAATTGTAACAAAATCACCCGCGGATTGGAGTTATCACCCAAAATATCACTGTCAAATCTGTACATATAGACAAAACACAAGCAATGTTTCAGCCAATGGACCTCCGGGTTTAACTGGAACTTTGCTTGTGCTTTTTATGCATTGCAACAAATTTGCAATTATTGCTTGGGTGGAATCTTCACTCTACGGGCGATTTAGTGATAATACACTCTCCACGTATTGTACGTATATAAGTCGTCAACAATGATAATAATATTTGTAATATATCAATCTGCTATAGCCAACCTATTGGAGAGAAACTAGTGTGCTCTCCAACAAGTCATAACAGAACGATATTAACCCTTTACCCAACGTAACGGAAGAAAACCAACCAGCGCTATTCTCAAAAATCGCCAATTAATTTTCATTATATTTTCATTTTTTCATATTTTCATGTTTTGTCTCAAAAACATAGGTTATGACCCCTCTTTGGAAAGAGCTCGCCGAGATCGTTCCAATGAGGGGTCATAACCTATGTTTCTGAGACACAAAATAAAAAAATATTAGTTATTCAAGAATTTTGTTTGCAAGTGTCGTCTCCTTTTCATGATAGGCAAAGGGTTAAATAACCAGCACCTTTCAGGTTTACAAACACTGACACAGTTAATATTTCTTAAACCCACTGTCAGTATCTATACCTAGTATAAATTGCAGATAGACTTTCCAGAACAGCAATAACACTGCAATATGACATTGTTTTATTAGTATATCATTGTTATGGAAACTACAAGGGGGCACTATGACGCCGTGTACTAAGGCGTACTGAACGCCTATGGTGCGCATGTCTTCAACCAATCTAACCCTGCCTATGCTGCAGCGCGGAGTTACTATGTTGGAGAGCTGGTAGCTGCTCGTCGTTGCTCGGTGGTTCTCTTCGGGTACTCCGGCTTCCTCCACCCGTAAAACTGTCACGGTCATGATTAGCCATTGTGCATAAGTATGTGACCTTAAACACCAATAAATAAATATCTGAAATGTGGAGGTCATAACAGATTGTTTTGTATTTACATGTTGGGAAGTGACCTGGCACCTTTGTCAGGCTAAATTTAAATATCGATTCACAAAGGCACAACATCCACAAAACGACCCGGAAAGAAATCACTGTGGAAAAATGTATCACTTTTCCATTGTTGAAGTCACATTTTCCGAGACGTTCATTTTATTCTTTGAGAAGATGATCCATATCTCGTTTCGAAGAGAATGATCCATACCTGGGTACAACTTTCATAAGAACGCGTCCGGATATGAAAAATCGTTTGTTTCGCTGCTCATATTATTTCGCTATTTAATTGTATGTTTTGGGCAGTAAACGAATAAATAATGGAATTCATTTGAATCTTCGGAATTTTGTATCCCGTACTGACCCATTCGGTAATGTATATGTGTGAAAAATGTGTGGAAATTATCAAACTGCGTTGTCAAATTTCGAAAATTTTATCTTTCATTCGCGAGTTGCGCGATTCTAGAATACACAGCTCCGTTTGGGGGAAATGTTTTGTTTACCCTTGCCGACCGATTCAAAATTTGTCTTTTGGTCATATGAATAATCCAAGTTAGCGTTTCGTACCAAGAATTACAGCTTCAAATTGTGATTTGACGATGATGAGCAGGAGGAGTTTATTGTTGGTAGGGCTGCTACCTTGGTAATAGATTAACAAATCGTACAGATGTTTTTCTTGATGGGTGTTCGATATAATATAAGGATTAGTGCATGTCTTGTCGTTGACTACGCCCATATAGTGCCCAGTGAGGTGGTAAAGTCCTCTCCGCTTCGCGTCGGGAACTACACCACCTCACTGGGCACTACATGGGCGTAGTCAACTCCACAACTCCAAGCCATGCGATATTCCTTAAATAATATATACCTATAATATATACCTAAAATATATATATATACTTATAATATATGCCTATAATATATACCTATAATATATACATATAATATATATATACCTATAATATATACCTATAATATATGCCTATAATATATATATATACCTACATGTATGATGTATGCCTATAATATATATCCATGCTATACACTTATAATATATACCTATACTATATATATACCTATAATATATGCCTATAATATATACCTGTAATATATACCTATAATATATGCCTATAATATATATACCTATAATATATACCTATAATGTATGCCTACAATATATACCTATAATATATACCTATAATATATGCCTATAATATATACCTATAATATATGCCTATAATATATACATATAATATATACCTATAATCTATATATACCTATAATATATACCTATAATATATGCCTATAATATATATATATACATATAATATATACCTATAATATATACCTATAATATATGCCTATAATATATACCTATAATATATACCTATAATATATGCCTATAATATGTCCACAATAGGTAAAAGGTCAAGATTTAATTTTCTGGAAAGACATGACAGTGACACTTTCCAACAAACCATAATAGATCGCATTATTTTTATAACAGCAAATTTCAGAAGAGCCATGGTAGTGGCTTACAACACAAATAAACTTAATGCTTCTTAACATCATTTTCAACGTCCATACCTATAACAAATCCAGCAAAGTCACTTTTCAGAATAGCCATTAAAATACTTTCATAAATATATCATTTTCATTAATGTTTCAAATTTTATAGTATAACATTCTGCCATAACCTAACGTAGTGGGTCAAGGGCACTCTCCAACAAGTCATAACAAAACAATTTTACATGACCAGTATCTTTTAGAAGAGCAGGAATAGTGGGATACAACACTGACACAATTGATACTATAGAGTATTACATTCAGAATCTATATCTATAATAAATCCACCACAAGACGAAAGTCAACATTTACTTCCCAGAATAGCCATGACCGTGCCTCACAACTCTCTTTCATTAATATCTCAATTTTATTAATATATCACTTCCATATAGTTTATTGTAGATGGACAAAGTCACTCTCCAACAAGTCAGGATAGAACACTTTTACATGACCTATACCTTTTAAAAGAGCCATTATAATGGCTTTCAGCATTGACACAGTTAATACTGCTTAATGTCACTTTCAACCTCAACATATAAACTTATGATAAATCTACAAGTATAAAGTTAAGATTTACTTTAAAGAATAGCCATGACAGTGGTTCTCAACACTGTTTTATTATAGAATAGCCATGGCAGTGGTTTTCAACACTGTTTTATTATAGAATAGCCATGACAGTGGTTCTCAACACTGTTTTATTATAGAATAGCCATGGCAGCGGTTCTCAACACTGTTTTATTATAGAATAGACATGGCAGCGGTTCTCAACACTGTTTTATTATAGAATAGCCATGGCAGCGGTTCTCAACACTGTTTTATTATAGAATAGCCATGGCAGTGGTTCTCAACACTGTTTTATTATAGAATAGCCATGTCAGTGGTTCTCAACACTGTTTTATTATACAATAGCCATGGCAGTGGTTCTCAACACTGTTTTATTATAGAGTAGCCATGGCAGTGGTTCTCAACACTGTTTTATTATAGAATAGCCATGGCAGTGGTTCTCAACACTGTTTTATTATAGAATAGCCATGGCAGTGTTTTTCAGCACTGTTTTATTATAGAATAGCAATGGCAGTGGTTTTCAACATTGTTTTATTATAGAGTAGCCATGGCAGTGGTTCTCAACACTGTTTTATTATAGAGTAGCCATGGCAGTGGTTCTCAACACTGTTTTATTATAGAATAGCCATGGCAGTGGTTCTCAACACTGTTTTATTATACAATAGCCATGGCAGTGGTTCTGAACACTGTTTTATTATACAATAGCCATGGCAGTGGTTCTCAACACTGTTTTATTATAGATAGCCATGGCAGTGGTTCTCAACACTGTTTTATTATAGAATAGCCATGGCAGTGGTTCTCAGCACTGTTTTATTATAGAATAGCCATGGCAGTGTTTTTCAGCACTGTTTTATTATAGAATAGCCATGGCAGTGGTTCTCAACACTGTTTTATTATAGAATAGCCATGGCAGTGGTTCTCAATACTGTTTTATTATACAATAGCCATGGCAGTGGTTCTCAACACTGTTTTATTATAGAGTAGCCATGGCAGTGGTTCTCAACACTGTTTTATTATAGAATAGCCATGGCAGTGGTTCTCAACACTGTTTTATTATACAATAGCCATGGCAGTGGTTCTCAACACTGTTTTATTATACAATAGCCATGGCAGTGGTTCTCAACACTGTTTTATTATACAATAGCCATGGCAGTGGTTCTCAGCACTGTTTTATTATACAATAGCCATGGCAGTGGTTCTCAACACTGTTTTATTATACAATAGCCATGGCAGTGGTTCTCAACACTGTTTTATTATACAATAGCCATGGCAGTGGTTCTCAACACTGTTTTATTATACAATAGCCATGGCAGTGGTTCTCAACACTGTTTTATTATACAATAGCCATGGCAGTGGTTCTCAACACTGTTTTATTATACAATAGCCATGGCAGTGGTTCTCAACACTGTTTTATTATAGAATAGCCATGGCAGTGGTTCTCAACACTGTTTTATTATAGAATAGCCATGGCAGTGGTTCTCAACACTGTTTTATTATAGAATAGCCATGGCAGTGGTTCTCAACACTGTTTTATTATAGAGTAGCCATGGCAGTGGTTCTCAACACTGTTTTATTATAGAATAGCCATGGCAGTGGTTCTCAACACTGTTTTATTATAGAATAGCCATGGCAGCGGTTTTCAACACTGTTTTATTATAGAATAGCCATGGCAGCGGTTTTCAACACTGTTTTATTATAGAATAGCCATGGCAGTGGTTCTCAACACTGTTTTATTATAGAATAGCCATGGCAGTGGTTCTCAACACTGTTTTATTATAGAATAGCCATGGCAGTGGTTCTCAACACTGTTTTATTATAGAATAGCCATGACAGCGGTTCTCAGCACTGTTTTGTTATAGAATAGCCATGGCAGTGGTTCTGAACACTGTTTTATTATAGAATAGCCATGGCAGTGGTTCTCAAACTGTTTTACTATAGAATAGCCATGGCAGTGGTTCTCAACACTGTTTTATTATAGAAAAGCCATGGCAGTGGTTCTCAAACTGTTTTACTATAGAATAGTCATGGCAGTGGTTCTCAACACTGTTTTATTATAGAATAGCCATGGCAGTGGTTCTCAAACTGTTTTACTATAGAATAGCCATGGCAGTGGTTCTCAACACTGTTTTATTATAGAATAGCCATGGCAGTGGTTCTCAAACTGTTTTATTATAGAATAGCCATGGCAGTGGTTCTCAACACTGTTTTATTATAGAATAGCCATGGCAGTGGTTCTCAACACTGTTTTATTATACAATAGCCATGGCAGTGGTTCTCAACACTGTTTTATTATAGAATAGCCATGGCAGTGGTTCTCAACACTGTTTTATTATAGAATAGCCATGACAGTGGTTCTCAACACTGTTTTATTATAGAATAGCCATGGCAGTGGTTCTCAACACTGTTTTATTATAGAATAGCCATGGCAGTGGTTCTCAACACTGTTTTATTATAGAATAGCCATTGCAGTGGTTCTCAACACTGTTTTATTAGTATAAGTTTGCTTAACCCTTTACCCCATGTAGACGATATAAAAATTCATTATGTTAAATTTAATTTTTTAAAATATTTCCAAATATTTCAACGAAACCATATCATGTGACCTCTCATTGGAACGAGCTCGTTCCAATGAGGGGGTCACATGATATGGTTTTGTGAAATATTTTGAAAAATTTAATTTTTTCAACTGTTCAATTTGCATATTACGCGGGCGGATGTGGCCGATTTTTTTTAGGTAAAGGGTTAATGTATAGGTTTTATTAATAGATCTTTTCGTTATAACTTGTTAGAGAGGGCCAAGGGCGCTCTACAATAAATGATAACAAAACAAGTTTCTTGACTAGCAGCTTTCAGAAAAGTCATGATAGTGGTTTGCTGCACTATTTTATTTGCAGCTTCGAACCCGTCAGTAGATATGATTCTGGGTGGCTCGGCTCGGCGCAGTCAGGACGTAGAACAGCGTCAGTTATCCCAAATTCTCAGCACCAGATAGAGACAACCCCCTCCTCCCTGCATTGGTGTATTATTAACCCTTTATCTAACATGAAAAGCAGACGACACTTGCAAACAAAATTCTTGAATAACTAATTTCTTTCATTGTCTCAAAACCTCTTCGGAACAGTTCGACGAGCTCGTTCCAAAGAGCGGTCAAAATCTCTGTTTTTGAGACAAAAAATTTTAAAAAAATTAAAATTAATTGGCGATTTTTGTGAATAAAGCTGACAGGTTTTGGCCGTTACGTTTGGTAAAGGGTTAAGCACCGTTATACAACTCAGACCGAAACAATTATTTTCTCTCCCAATTATACAGTACGCGGAGAGTGTATTATCACTAAATCACCCGCAGAGTGGTGATTCCTCCCGAGGAATAATTGCAAATATGTTGCAAAGCATAACCAACACCAGCAAAGTTTCAGCCATGGACCTCCGGGTTAACATTGCTTGTGTTTTTTGTCGATATGTACAAAATTTGAAAATTATAGCTTGCGTGATAACTCCACTCTGCGGGTGATTTAGTTACAATCCACTCTCCACGTACTGTATAAGAGACAGCTAACTGGGACGGGAAATCAATTGGGTATAAGCATCAACAGGTTTCATGGCGAGAGATTTCCACAGAAAAAGAATAAGGAAATGTAATATTTTTATCTTACAGTCAACATGTATTTTGTCTGTATTAACTGAGCAACTGTCGTGTATCCGACCCCCTGATACAGATGTTTGTATCAGGGGATCGAATACATGCACGTTCCTTTCGCGTGAGTTCCATTTTTTGTTTTTGTTCATCCGTACGAATAAATAGTTCGTTATATATTCGTCTACCCAATATATTGTAAGATAAAATGATTATTACCATTATGTGGATGCACAAAATATGTATCCGAGTCTCCCTCCGGGTTCTAAGGGTAGATCACGACTCGTTTTCGGCTCGTCGTGATCTGCACTTAGATAGTGTCCAACCGATTACCAAACATGGTCGCTGACCGATTACCGGTTATTTGAGCCCACAATCGGCCGATTCTGATGCCGATTCCGATTGTAATACCGTGCACTACAAGACAAGTCGAGGCTCGAAAGAACTACATTAAACTGAACATTTTTCAAAGTGTTAAACTTCGTTGACTGGGGTCCCAGTAAAATTACCAGTCGCGCACACTTGGGCGGTAAACGTGGCTCTCAGAGCCACGTTTACCGCCCAAGTGCGTGCGACTGGTAATTTTACTGCGACCTGAGTCAATGGAGTGCATCCTTCACTTTTCCGGTATGAACTGGCGATTGCTGCAAGTGTGCTCAGTTGTAAGCTTTACATGTCGTTTAACACGTATATCCCGTAAAGGGGCGTCTAGAGAGATTAAGAATACATATTGTGGTTGTTTCACAAATTTATTGAATGGTATCATCGACATCATTTTACATTAACAATTGAACAATTGCAGAAGGTAATAAAATGCGATTCAGAAAAATCACAAATTGCTTGGCAACAATCAGTTGAACCGATGTTCCAGCAGCCGTTGCCGTTGTCATCCGATTGCCCATAATCGGCCGATTGTGGTGGCCGGTTCCGATCATCGGTTGAACACTACACTTAGAACCCGGAGCTCGACTCGGATACATATTTTGTACATCTACATAATGGTAATTATCTCTATTTATCAAAGCAGATTGTGCCTGAGCATGTCTCAAAGATTGATATACACAATTGAGGGACCCGCATTCCAATCACTGAATAAATTGAGCGGTTCAAACATGCACATTTATTCATTTCGAGTTTTCGATCCAATTCATCGGACACATAGAAATAAATTGTCGATCTTTTTACTTGGCGCACAGACGCACTTTGAGGTGGATTAACTAACTACAACTTTCATCGGTAATACATTTTTGTGATACTGTTCAATTAGATCTCTCCAAACGATCGACATAACTCCATTTTTCTAATTTGAGAAGGGAATTACAAGAATATGTTTACCCGATTCAAAATCTGTTTGAAATGGAATAAATTTGGAGATAACATGTAACTGTATGTAAAACTTCATGCTTGTATTATTAATGATCAGTTTTATTAGTTAATATTTCATTTCGCTTTATCTAATAGGAAGTTCTCAAAGCACACCTCAACAATTAATAACAAATTAATTGTATACGATTAACACCGTTCGAAAGAGTCGTTATAGAGGCTTAAAGCATTGACTTATATCAATTCAGCATCTATAGATACACAAGTCCATAACAACAATAATAACTAGTGTCCAACCGATTACCAAAAATGGTCGCTGACCGATTACCGGTTATTTGGGCCCACAATCGGCCGATTCTGATGCCGATTCCGATTGTAATACCGTGCACTACAAGACAAGTCGAGGCTCGAAAGAACTACATTAAACTGAACATTTTTCAAAGTGTTAAACTTCGTTGACTGGGGTCCCAGTAAAATTACTAGTCGCGCACACTTGGGCGGTAAACGTGGCTCTCAGAGAAACGTTTACCGCCCAAGTGCGCGCGACTGGTAATTTTTCTGCGACCTGAGCCAATAGAGTGCATCCTTCACTTTTCCGTTATGAACTGGCGATTGCTGCAAGTGTGCTCAGTTGTAAGCTTTACATGTCGTTTAACACGTATTTCCCGTAAAGGGCGTCTGGAGAGATTAAGAATACACATTGTGGTTGTTTCTCAAATTTATTGAATGGTATCATCGACATCACTTTACATTAACAATTGAACAATTGCAGAAGATAATAAAATGCGATTCAGAAAAATCACAAATTGCTTGGCAACAATCGGTTGAACCGATGTTCCAGGAGCCGTTGCCGTTGTCATCCGATTGCCCATAATCGGCCGATTGTGGTGGCTGGTTCCGATCATCGGTTGAACACAAATAATAACATTTTTATTACTTTCCTAAATGTGATTTACTGGCATTTCCCAGTTTGATTATAAACGATAACTTCACAAGTGAATTCTGCAATCAACAATTTTGTCATGTATCCGTGCGCGCAAACGAAGATGCTTTGCCGTGGGTGTAATAGGGACTTCATTGTTTTTTTTGTTTTTTGTTTTTTTTTTTCAACTCTTTACCTAACATGAAAAGCAGATGACACTTGCAAAGAAAACAATTATTGAATAACTATTATTTTCATTTTTTGTCTCTAAAACATTGGTTATGACCCCCTCCTTGGAACGAGCTCAACAGTGACACAGTTCACACTTACATCACCTATGTTTTAGAGACAAAAAATGAAAAAATAATGACAATTAATTGGCTACTTCTAAGAATAGCACTAGCTGATTTTAGCCGTTACGTTAGGTAAAGTGTTAAATAATATAATTATCGTTAATAATGAAAAGTAATAAATAGAGTAATCGCTTGACTGGACTGGTTACGCGAGTATATCAATCTGCTATAGCCAGCCCATTGGAGAGGACCTAGTGTGTTCTCCGAAGTCATTACCGACCAATATTATATGACCACAAGATTTCAGTTGAGTAATAATATTGGTTTACAGCACTGACACACGTAATACTGCTTAAACTCACTTTCAGCGACGAAGACTATAACACCTGTAGGTATCTAAACCTATAATGAATTCATTAGTATACATTATAATTGGACTTTCCAGAATTGCAAAGATTGCACAGACCCGGCAGCTTTCAGAAGAGCCATGGTAGTGGCTTTCACCACTAATACACTTAATGCTTCTTAACATCATTTTCAGCGTCTATACCTATAACAAATCCAGCAAAGTCACTTTTAAGATTAGCCATTACAATACTTTCATGCTACCACGAACCGCCTGAAACAGACTATACTTGCCAATGATGGCTCTCTACCCCATCTAACTCTACTTGTCCGAAAATCACCATCAATGTGCCCCCGGGGAGAGGTAGCACCTTTGTGAGAGGACCCTCTCACTCTGGTAAAGTCAACAACCATCAAAAGACAACCCAAACAAACTCATCTGACCATCTCACCAGATGCACCTGCCGAATACGCGATCGTTTTCCACCTTCATCACGCCCAGACATGCAGCTTCCAAATCCTCAACTGCTAAAGAGAGTCGAAAGGGGCTTGCCCAACAGCGTCCCTTGCGCCTGTGGCACGCGAACCCATTCAACCTATTTTCACAACAGCCATGACAGTGGATTCAACACTTTCATTTCTATATCATTTTCATTAATATTTCGAATTTTATAGTGTAATATTTTGCCATAATATAGTGGCGTGGGTCCAGGGCACTCTCCAACAAGTCATAACAAAGCAATTTTATATGATCAGCTTCTTTCAAAAGGGTGTCTTCCCACTAGACCAATTCCCTTTAGACCAATTCCCTTTAGGCCAATTCCCAAAAGAACAATTCCCCTTAGACCAACTACATACTGTTATTGATTAAGGGTCGATTAAGGATAATTAAGAAAACAATTTTACATGACCTGTGCCTTACATGATAGTGCTTTACAACACTGACACACTTATTAAATACTGCTTAATGCCATTTTCCACATTTACATGTACAGTTAAAACTAGAAGTCCTGTCACAAACTGTGCGCTTATCTAGCCTTAATCGCGCGTAGGAATTGCGCGCAATTGCCATATCGAATGGCACCCAAAGCATGGCAGGTTCACCTTGTTACCCATAGCAAACACAAGCAATGTTCCTGCTAACCCGGAGGTTCATTGGTTGAAACTTTGCTTGTGCACAGGCCGTATGTGCAGAATTTGATAGCCTTACAATCGTCATAACGCGTAGATTAACGCGCAAAACGACGTGCTATTTGTGCGCATTTCAGGACAGGACTTCTAGTTTTAACTGTAAACTTATGATAAACCCACAACAAGTATAAAGTCAAGATTTATTTTTATTCGAAATGTTGAAATGTTGTTCATATGTTCCGATAAGGTTCTAGATGTGCATAAAGGTTTCAGAGTTTTGATTCGGCCCCATGTGACACCGGTGGCACCACTCTTGTCGTTAGAGAACTCGTTTCCGTAAAAGGTCTCCAAGGGGTTTTAAATCGAAACGCTTGAAGTATGTTCATATGTTCAGGTAGGGTCTCCAGAAGTGCATAAATGATTTTGAATTTTGGCTCCGTTCGTGCCACGTTTGTCGTTGAATAATCGGTTTCCGGCAAAAAAACGCTAGCAGTTTTAATTCGAAATGTTGAAAGTGTGTTTATATGTCCAGGTAGGGTCTGTAGGAGTGCTTACAGTTTATATGTTCAGGTAGGGTCTGTAGGAGTGCTTACAGTTTATATGTTCAGGTAGGGTCTGTAGGAGTGCTTACAGTTTATATGTACAGGTAGGGTCTGTAGGAGTGCTTACAGTTTATATGTACAGGTAGGGTCTGTAGGAGTGCTTACAGTTTATATGTACAGGTAGGGTCTGTAGGAGTGCTTACAGTTTATATGTACAGGTAGGGTCTGTAGGAGTGCTTACAGTTTATATGTACAGGTAGGGTCTGTAGGAGTGCTTACAGTTTATATGTACAGGTAGGGTCTGTAGGAGTGCTTACAGTTTATATGTTCAGTTAGGGTCTGTAGGAGTGCTTACAGTTTATATGTTCAGGTAGGGTCTGTAGGGGAGCTTACAGTTTATATGTTCAGGTAGGGTCTGTAGGAGTGCTTACAATTTATATGTTCAGGTAGGGTCTGTAGGAGTGCTTACAGTTTATATGTTCAGGTAGGGTCTGTAGGAGTGCTTACAGTTTATATGTACAGGTAGGGTCTGTAGGAGTGCTTACAGTTTATATGTACAGGTAGGGTCTGTAGGAGTGCTTACAGTTTATATGTTCAGGTAGGGTCTGTAGGAGTGTTTACAGTTTATATGTACAGGTAGGGTCTGTAGGAGTGCTTACAGTTTATATGTTCAGGTAGGGTCTGTGGGAGTGCTTGCAGTTTATATGTACAGGTAGGGTCTGTAGGAGTGCTTACAGTTTATATGTACAGGTAGGGTCTGTAGGAGTGCTTACAGTTTATTTGTTCAGGTAGGGTCTGTGGGAGTGCTTGCAGTTTATATGTACAGGTAGGGTCTGTAGGAGTGCTTACAGTTTATATGTACAGGTAGGGTCTGTAGGAGTGCTTACAGTTTATATGTTCAGGTAGGGTCTGTAGGAGTGCTTACAGTTTATATGTACAGGTAGGGTCTGTAGGAGTGCTTACAGTTTATATGTTCAGGTAGGGTCTGTAGGAGTGCTTACAGTTTATATGTTCAGGTAGGGTCTGTAGGAGTGCTTACAGTTTATATGTTCAGGTAGGGTCTGTAGGAGTGCTTACAGTTTATATGTACAGGTAGGGTCTGTAGGAGTGCTTACAGTTTATATGTACAGGTAGGGTCTGTAGGAGTGCTTACAGTTTATATGTACAGGTAGGGTCTGTAGGAGTGCTTACAGTTTATATGTACAGGTAGGGTCTGTAGGAGTGCTTACAGTTTCGGATTATTCATTCGACATTTGTCATTATAGAATCTGTTTCCTGCGAAAGTTTCCAAGAAGCTGTACAACATTTAGATTACCGGAAATTTAATTCTGCAGCAAGAGCATGTATTCAGGGCCTAGGAGATGGCGGGGCCCAGGGTAGTAACCTCGGGGCCTGGAACTTTGGCACCCTTTGGCACACGGCGGGCCTAAAGACCGTATTTCAATGGTTTGGTTTGATACGTCCTTTCAAAGGACGTGGTAAACCCCCCAAAATAAAATACTGTCTTTTAGGCTATGTTTGAACCAGTCCCCCACCCCCCCCCCCCCCCACCCCAGAGATTCTGATTCTTGTGCCAACAGTTAAGAAGTGGGCTGTATCGTGAATGGAGTCCTGTACTTGACCAATGGTTATAATTTTGGACTTAGTGATTCTTGAAGTAATAACTTTATATCAACTAAAGTCATCACTTCAAGAACTTTGTAGTCAAAAGCTAGAGAACGCTGGATACTCTCTGATGAACTTGGAAATTTGAAACATGCTGCTAAAAACGTCAAAAAATATCGTGATTTGTTATCCTAAAAGTCGCCAGAAGTATCCATTTAATACACGATTTTAATTTAATTTTTTTTTTTTTTTTTTTTGGGGGGGGGGGGGCGGGGGTTGGATCCAAACGTCCCCATCATCGCTTGTACCCTTGGCACTCTTGGCAGATGCCTTCACCATCTGCATCAGTATCCCGACACTTTTGAAATAGGTCCCGTTGCAGAATTATCCCTGGGGCAGGAATGTCTTCTACCCGGCCCTGCATATATTTATATTTACCAGAAAAACACCAGCACATGCGTGGGAATAAGATGAAAAATTCTTTGTGAAAAGAAGTAATTAATATTCCGATATTTTTATTGAATGTAAAAACTCTCTTGTCAAAACACACTTAATGAATTGTGCATTAATTCAGTGGTGTCGATGCAGGAGAAATCCATTCCCCACCAAACGTTTTAAAAGAGATTTTTGAATAGAATAGAATAGTTTTTTATTGCAATAAATCACCCGCACGGGGGCAGATTGCGTGTATAATAATACAATATTAATATAATTAACTGGTAGAGTACTGGAAGCCCATATTTGGGCTTTATTTTAAAGTGCAGGTCTCACAACATAAAGGCACCATACTCGGTGGATATATTTTATATAATCTTGGAAATAAAATTATTTTGCCTGCATTGATTTGGCTTCTTACAATTTATGGGAGAGTGCCTACAGGCACTCTCCCATAAATTGTAACAAGGCCAAGACATTTGAACAAATTTTGATGACCAAAAATAATTTAGCACTATACCAGTTAAGAACGTTTACTACATCATAATAACAATAATAACACTTTGGCCGGCCGCTGATTTGTCGCGGTTCTCGTATGAGAAGGCCTTGGTTACCCCTGTCCTCCCAACTGCCTCCCTATTCCCACGCTTCTTCTCTCCTCCCAACACTCGGAGACGAACTGCTTGATGTCATCCCTTGCCCCATTCTTCCAAATCTCTCCGATTAGCATATTAACCCTCTTCTTTAAATCGCCCACTAACCACATGTCCTTCATTCTCCCATCCCACATCTCCATTTTTCTCTCAGTGAATCTTGTTCTTTTAGACTGGTATTTTGGGCATTCTAGAAGAAAGTGTTCCAGGGTCTCCACCACGCCCAAATCACACATCTGGCACTCCTTTTCACTGTTTTTCCCCTTTTTCCCCTCAGCTCCAGAGAACGCGACCTCAGCTTGAACAACAGTGACCCCCAAAGGTGCCATCAAGGTACTCTTCAAAACCAGGCTTCTCTTTATCTCGCAGGCCACCCAAAGACCTTTTTGATTTGACCCCCTCTCGCCAATTACGGTTACAGTCCTCCGTAACCCTTTCTCTGATGATTTTTTTTTACCCTGGTTTGCCCCAACGTCTAGGTCCGTGATCTCCAATGAGTAGTTCTCTACTAGCTCCCTCGCTTGGACCAACCACCCCGTCTTGATATTTGAGTTGAAAGTTCTCAGGGACATTACTTTACACCATCGGCTGTCAGGGAGATTTACTAAATAATTAAGATAACCGAGCTTCAATAGGTCTATCCTGTCCTTGATCCTCATCCACCCAAGCTCACCCCTGATTGCTTCCAGCGCTGCGGCATTACTCAACCCTGTTATCCATCGGCCCGTTACCCCTAAACAGCCGTCTGGTTTAGGGGTACAATTTCCGTACCGTATGTTATACGTGGCAGACCCACCATTTCCCAAATGGTTTCCCCCACGAAAACCTTATTGAAACTGTTTCTCACTATAAGTTTCATTTGGTTAAGGATTCGCTTCCCCTTCAGAATCAATGTATTTGTGTGGTTTCGGTAGATGCCTCTTCCTTTGATGTTTATATTTACCCCCAGATGCTCGTAGTCGCTTGTCTCTCCTTTCACTAAGAAGCTTGCTGCTACCTTCCGGAATGCAGAACTCCCCCACTCTCCACCTTCGAGTGGGGTCCACTTTGCGGCCCACAGGTATAACTTTGCTCTTGCTTTCATTAAGTTCGAGTCTCCATTTGCTCCCATATTTCCCAACAATTCCCAACATTTTCGCTAGCCCCTCTTCGTTTTCTGACACTAACACCATATCGTCTGCAAAAAAATAGCCCTGGGATCTTCAAGTTCCCGACTGCAACCCCCTCGTCGCTGAGCAGGAGTTCATCTCCCGAACCTTTGATGTACAATGCAAAAAGAATTGGCGAAATGATACACCCCTGTTTTAGGCCTATGTCCATAGGCACACGTTTTGTTGTAATATTTCCCAGGCTAAGTTCACTCTGTACATCTTTATATAATGTTTTCATAATTCCAACAAACTCATCTCCCAAGCCCAGAGCCTCCAGCTTGCGCCACATACCCTCCCTCCATACTCTATCGTATGCCTTTTTAACATCCAAAAAGGTCATACACATCTTTTTCTTTTTTGCTTTCGCGGATTCTATCATTTGGGATACGTGAAAAGATGGTCAGTGACTCTCCTTCCCTTCCTGAAGCCATTCTGGATTTCTCCCAAAAAGCCCTTCTCTGACACCACCTCCTCCAATCTCCCATACAGGACTTTACAGAGAACTTTTCCAATGGTGCTACTGATAGAGATCCCTCCATAGCTATCCAAAACGTCTTTTTCCCCCTTTTTGTGAATAAATGTCACTTTGTTTTCTCTCCACTCTTTTGGGACCTCTTGTTTTTCTATGGCTAAATTGAATAGGGCAGTTAGGCTTTCCAAGTGTTCCTCTCCCCCTTTTTTGATAAACTCATAAGGAATTTCGTCCACTCCTTTTCCATCCCTTAATTTTGAGATCACCTTTCGCACCTCCTCCGTTTTAATTTCGCTGCACACGAAGTTCGATAGATTTGCCTCGACCTGGTTCGGACACTCCGGTGGGTTCCCCATGCCTCATCGCTTGTCGTTTACCTTTTTCCAGTGCTTGACTAGTTCTAATGCGATTTGATCTTGATCGTCTGTAACTCTACCATCTACTTTAATACTCTGTGGGTTACTTCCTTTATTACGTTTATTCACCCATTTCCAAAATACGTTCGAACTCGACCCCCTGTCGTTCTTATCGTCATAATAAGACTGATATGTCGCACTCTGCGATTGTCGTCTTTAATCTTATTTACATTATTTCGTGCTTGTTGGTATTCTTCCTTTGCTACCATGGCCTCGTTGCTTTCCGCCCCTTACGTTTTCTACTTCTCTTGTGTGCAGCACATTTAGCTTTTCTACCCTTTATAGCCCTTTTCAGTTCTTCGTTCACTCTGTACCCAAGTTCCCGTGTTGACACCCTAATCTTCCCTACACTTTCCATCCCTGCCTCCAATAGGCTCGCAACTATGGCATCGGCCATCTTCTGGACACTGTCCTGTACCAACCACTTTTGTAATACAACCACTTTTGCAATAAAATTTATTACAAAAGTGGTTATCGCGTACCAACCACTTTTGTAATAAAACCACTTTTGTAATAAACTAACCATTAGTGTAATAAACTCATTTCGGTGATAAATCACGGACGTCCATATAAACACATTTCGGTGATAAATCACGGTTGTCCATTTAATGTCGAACATTGGGATGGGGTGATGGGCTAGTTTACCTAAACATGTGTTGCGCCCACTTTTGATATATTGACCACTTTTGATGTAGCTTACCACTTTGTGTAAAAATCGCCCACTTTTGCTGTAGCTAGGCACTTTTGATATAAAATCGACCACTTTCGATGTAAAAGAAACGGCTACTTTTGATAAAACGAACAAGATCACCACTTTTGGTAAAATGCCCACTTTTGATAAAATCTATCCTCTCTTCATACATTTGAGAAATCTTGTTTGTTTCTTTGTTTGTTGCTTTGTCCTCCATAGACTCGAAAACGACTAGACTGATCTGGTAGAAATTCGGCCTGGGTGTGTGGATTGCGCCCGGAAAGGATTGGTGCTTCCGGGCATGGCTTGGGAGCCCGACTTCGCGTATGCGCAGTGACGATATCGGAAACTACTCGGCCGATTGGGACGAAACTTGGGATATAATTATATGATCCATAGTGTAGGGATTTGCAGGTATGGGGTGGGGCCCCGACTCCAAGCATGCGTAGTGGCGCATTCGGAAACTACTGTTTCGATCGGGACGAAACTTGGAATTTGTATGTGGGGTCCACCGGGTAGTCATTTGCCACCGTCGGGTTTGGGCTGGGGGCTGTCTCGGCGCATGTGCAGAAACGACATGGGGAACTTCTAGGCCGATGGGGAAGAAACTTGGGATTTCGTATGTATGGTACGTCGGGTAATAATTTTCCACCGTCGGCTTTGGCCTGGGAGCGAATCTTTGCGCACGCACCAAGATACAAAACCCGAACAAAGTCGAGCACCCTAATCTAGTCAATATATATATTTGAGCAATCTTGTCCCTTTGTCTGCCTGTTTGTTCTCCATAGACTCGAAGATGGCTGGGGCGATCGGGACAAAATTTTGTCATGGTTGTGTAGCTTGGGCCCGAAAAGGACAAAGGCTATTTGAACATGGAGTGGGGGCCCGTCTTCGCGCATGAGTAG
Organism: Pictodentalium vernedei; assembly: GCA_031216915.1. Taxonomy (NCBI): domain Eukaryota; kingdom Metazoa; phylum Mollusca; class Scaphopoda; order Dentaliida; family Dentaliidae; genus Pictodentalium; species Pictodentalium vernedei. Next base: position 471,709,252 of record CM062290.1, read on the forward strand.
TAACGATCTCGGAAACTACTGGGAACGAAATTTGGGATATGTATGTAGGGCCCATCGGGTAGTGATTTGCTACTATCGGGTATGGGCGGGGCCCCTCTTCGCGCATGTGCAGTAACGGTCGTGTTAATTACTGGGCCGCATGGAACGATACTTGGAATTTGTATGTAGGGTCCACCGGGTAGTCATTTTCCAACTATGGGTAGGATCCAATCTTAGTACCAATAACCCGGACGAAGTCGGGCACTCCATTTAAGGTATATATATATTTGAGTAATCTTGTCTGTTTTTTCTCTATAGACTCGAAAACGACTGGGTCAATAGTGACGAAACTTGGCACGGGTGTGTAGGTTAAGCCCGGGAAAGGCATAGGCTATACGGAGATTGTGATGGCGTCGCGCATGCGCAATAACGATATCGGAAACTACTGGTCCGATCGGGACACAACTTGGGATTTGTATGTAGGGTTCACCGGGTAGTGATTTGATATTGTCGAGTATGGGATGAGACCGTCTTTGGGCATGCAGAGTGACCATTTTGGAAACCACAGGGCCGATCGAGACGAAATTTGGGAATTGTATGCGTGGTCCATCGGGTAGTGATTTTCCACCTTCGGCTATTGCCACCTTCGGCTATGGGGTGGAAGCCAATGTTTGTGCATGCGCAGTTACAATAGCCTGGACGAAATCGAGTACCCAATCTAGCCTATATACAGGTATACATATGAGTAATCTTGTCTGTCTGTCTGTCTGTCTGTCTGTCTGTCTGTCTGTCTGTCTGTCTGTCTGTCTGTCTGTCTGTCTGTCTGTCTGTCTGTCTGTCTGTCTGTCTGTCTGTCTGTCTGTCTGTCTGTCTGTCTGTCTGTCTGTCTGTCTGTCTGTCTGTCTGTCTGTCTGTCTCTATGGACTCGAAAACGGCTCGGCTGATCGAGACGAAACTTAGCATGTATGTGTAGATTTGGCGCGGGAAGGACATAGGCTATTTGGCCGTGGGATTAGGGCCCGTCTTCGTGCATGCGCAGTACAAATCTCGGAAACTACTGGGCCAATCGAGATGAAACTTGAGATTTTTATGTAGGGTCCATCGGGTTTTCATTTTCCAACGTCGGGTATGGGGTAGGGTCCGTTTTCGCGCATGTGCAGTGACGAGATCGAAAACTGCTGTGCTGATCGGGACGAAACTTTTTTTTGTAGGGTCAATCGGGTAGTCATTCTTCACCGTCGACTATGGAGCGGGGCCCGTCTCCTCGCATGCGCAGTGACGATTTCTGAAAGTACTTGGCCGATCGTGACGAAACCTGGGATTTGTATGTACAGTCCATTGGGTAGTAATTTGTCACCGTCGGATAAGGGATGGGAGTCAATCTTTGCGCATGCTCAGAGACAACAGCTCAGACAAAGTCGAACACCACCATCTAGTATTTATATATATATTTGAGTAATCTTGTCTGTGTTTGTCTGTTCTCTATAGACTCGAAAACGGCTATGCCAATCGGGACGAAACTTGGCATGGGTGTGGAGTTTGATTTCCGAAGGGACAGGGCTATACGAGCATGAGGTGTGGCACCGCCTTTGCGCATGCGTAGTGACCATCTTGGAGACTACTCGGCAGACCGGGACGGAACATGGGTTGTTATGTATAGTCTATCGGGTAGTCATCGGTCATCATCAGGTACTGGTTTTCGCTCATCTTCGCGCATGCGTGGTAACAATCTCGGAAGCTACTGGGCCGATGGACTCAAAACCTGGGATCTGTATGTAAGTTCCATCCAGTAGTCTTCTGGGAAACTCAAATTCCTCGTGCTCGGCTCAGCTGCCTATTTAACTCATTCTCGGACGAATCCGGCCATCCAGCTAGTCTGCGTATACACTACAGTAAACTTGTTTGTCTGCATTTATGTCTGTCTGTCTGTCTGTATTTATCAGCCCAGTAGTTTTGGAGAGCGTTACTACGCATGCGCGAAAACGGACCATTACCTACCCCATTGCTGAAAAGTTAAAAACCTTCCCAGTGCAAAACTACACACCCATGCCAAATTTCTTCCCAATCGGACCATCCGTTTTCGAGTCTATAGAGAAGCGACAAACAAACAAAATTACTCAAATATATATTTAGACTAGATTGGAAGGTGTGGGGGGGGGGGGGGTGGGGGGGGGCTTCGTCCGGACTGGTTGTTTCCGAGATCATCACTGCGCATGAGCAAATATTGACTCCCACCCCAGAGCCGATAGTGGCCAATCATCACCTGACGGATCGTAATACAAATCCCAGGTTTCTCCCCCGAGGGCCCAGTAGTTTCCCAGAACGTCACTGCGCATGCGCGAAGACGGCCTCATCACATACCCGCCGGTGGCAAATCACTACCCGATGGATCTTACATACAAATCTAAAGTTTCGTCCCTATCGGTCTAGTAGTTTTCGAGATCGTTACTTCGCATACTCGAAGATGGGCCCAGTTCCAATTAAGGAAACACTTTCCCGAACTACTACACACGCAATTCCAAGTTTCGTCCCTCTCGGCCCAAACCGTGTTTTAGTCTATAGCGAACAGACACATACACAGACACACGAACTTGAATATATAATAGACGAGATGGTGTGCCCGACTTTGTCCGGGCAGTACTTTCCGAGATCGTTACAGTGCATGCGCGAAGAAGCACCCCCTCCCTAATTCACCCCACGTCCGAATTACCGAAAACTTTCGTTGGTCCAAACTACACATCATTGCCAAAATTCGTCCCGATCGGCCCAGTCGGTTTCGATTCTTTAGAGAACAGACAAACAAACTGACAACATTACTCAAATGTATAGAGAAAAGATAGATTTTATCAAAAGTAAGCATTGTGGTACAACCACTTTTGTGATAAACGTCATTACAATAGTGATTATCGCGTACCGACCACTTTTGTAATAAAACCACTATTGTAGTAAACTAACCATTTTTGTAATAAACTCACTTCTGTGATAAATCAAGGACGTCCATTTTATAGTTGGACATTGGGGTGGGGTGAGACCTAGTTTACCTAAACATGTTTGTGTGTCGTTCAATAGAATAACGTTTCTATTCACCGGTTGAAATGTCGCAGTGACTGAAGAAAGCACGCAACAACTTTTGCAATAAACTTTATTACAAAAGTGGTTAACGGGTACAAACTGCTTTTGTAATAAAACCACTTTTGTAATAAACTAACCATTATTGTAATAAACTCATTTCGGTGATAAATCATGGATGTCCATGTTATTGTCGGACATTGGGGTGGAGTGAGGGACGAGTTTACTTAAATATGCTTGTATGTCGTTCAATGGAATAACGTGTCCATTAACCTATTGAAAGTGACTGAAGAAAGTAAGCAACCACTTTTGCAATAAACTTTATTGTATAATAGGTTATAGGTTTGTCATTCCAAAGGCGCCCTCTTGCAATTCAGATAGATCTCGGAAGTGACGTCATGTCACATGACTGCGGGCGCCCAAGTTGTGTTGACATGTAACCGATGTGCGTGGTTATGTTGTGACGTCATTGCCATAGCGATACGAGGTTCGAATGCTCGTGCGCAGCTTGGGTGTATATGGGAACAAGGGTTTTGGTCTTCCATTTTGTGTGTAGGGGCGCCATCTTGGTTTCTCAAGTGTCACGTGGTTGCCTGGTGACCAAATCTTACCTCTTGGTATAAGTTCGGAGGTATGTTTTGAGGGTATGTTTGATTCGAGGGGAGTATGTTCCCGTAGTATAAAATTACACAAATGAACCCGACTGTCATGTATTTTAGTGGATTTAACTCTGGTAACCATGTTAATGTTGTAGCTTGGACGTGGAAATGTTCCGGATCCAATGTTTGTACGGAATGTGGTTTGGGAAACATGGAATTACCCCAAACAACCGATATTAGATATAGAATTAATTACCCAAAACAGCTTGACAATGTCTAAAAAACTATCCATGGATGGAAATTTTTCTGAAAATATCGCGTCTTCCAGACACGATGGACGGCGGCGGCAGAGGCAAAGGGGACCAGGAGCTCTTGGGTAGGGGCGGCAAGGGGCAGGGCGGTCGGTAGCAGAGACCGGGGGCCTAGGGGAGCTAGAAGCGGCGGAGGCTCCTCTCCTTCCATTTTCCCCCTCTGTTTATTGGTTAAAAAAATAACAAGAGTTATCTCCATTGAAAGCAGAACGTTCCTGTGTGTAAAATGATTTTCCCTTAGAATCCATTTAATGAGTCCTAGTTTGTGACTCGGTGGATCCAAAAATATCGAAATGAGGCTATGATACGTATGAGTTTGCGCGCATTGAATTCATTTTCATAATCTTCATTTTGCGCGCAAGGTGCTCAATGTGTTCATTTTCACAGCACTCATTGTTCCATACGACGATAAAGGGTATTCAGTGGATCAATTTATTTATTTATTTATTTATTTATTTATTTATTTATTGGCATTTAACGACACTTATGTAGTCTGAGTCATTTTGTGTCGGTGACAGTTTTATGAGTGGAGGAAGCCGATGTACCAGAAGAGAACCACCAAGCAGCGACGAGACCCTATAACCTATTCAACGTCACATAATCCAAGACTGCACTACGCACTGTACATCAGTACGACGCGCTGCACAACACAGTCAGGATAATTAAGGTTAATACGCGTGGACACCAGTCCATCTCAGTACACCGTCAGCTTCCCCCACCCGCTCCACATGCGAGCAGTCGAGGTAAAGTACCTTGCCCAAGGGCACGAAGTGTTAATCCAAATCAATCACTGAATGGTCACCCCATCAACAGACTAACCGGGTTCGACGGAGCTTAACTTCAGCGATGTTAGTGGCTGATGCACGTCCACCTATATTGTGAAAATTTACTAACACCAGTCAATAGTGTGTAATAGAATTTCTAATTTTCTCGCCTCATTTGGGATTAACAGTGTGCGGAATAATTCAACCCGACCTATAAAAGGGACAACAAGATCGATGATCGATAGGAACTACGGGATTTAAGAAAAACTGCGCCCGTACGAGGAATTCGGGCAGACATATCAAAAACGATGGACGTCAAACCCAGCTTTCCCCATCCATCCGTGTGCAGTAAGATTTTAGAGCCCACCAAATTTGGGAATAGCTTTGACGCGACTTTGTGCTACCCCCTCTCCAAACAAACACATCGTCCGGCTATAAATTGGACGTCCGTGATTCATCACAAAAATAGTTGTATTACAATAATGGTTAGTTTATTACAAAAGTGGTTTTATTACAGAAGTGGTTGGTACGCGTTAACCACTTTTGTAATAAAGTTTAATGCAAAAGTGGTTGTATTACAAAAGTGTTTTTCGAACTTCGCCCAGTCGGCATACTTTTTGAGTTCCCAAATCTCCTTGAAGCTTCCTTTCCTTTTCTCTAGGTTTTTGGCACTGATCGTCACTGTAATCAAGTTGTGATCACTATCCACCTCCATTTTACCCTCATCATCCACTTCTAGCCCTATCACCTCTCTCCATAAATTAATATCTGTGAGAATGTAGTCGATTATTGATTTTCTGTCGTTCCTCTCCCAGGTCCATCTCCCCTTACACCTCGCGTCCCTGTTCAGAATCTTCAGGTCGAGCTCATAAGTGACGTTCAACAGTTTTCTTCCATTCCTGTTGACTTTCTTGTCCCCACCCTCTATGCCTTCTTGCTTATCACCTATGTGTCCATTAAAGTCACCCATCAGAATTATACCGAGCCCCCTGTTTTAAAGTTCAGTGATATTGGACCATAGCGCTGAGTATATCGTCCACTCAGGTTTGCTTCCCTCCACCGCCCAGTACACTATCCCAAGAGCAATACTTTTGTTTCTCAGATTGATCTTTACCCAACCAATTTCTTTCGATACCTCAGGCGAGGTGCTGACATCTTCCAGGTTTGTGATCAGCGACGGTTTTAAATCCTCTTTAATGTATATACCTGCCCCTCCCCCTTTTCTGGCCTTCCGTTCGCCCTACACCTATCCACACGCACCCCCTCACTTGGTCTACCCGTTCCTGGTATCTTACCCACGTCTCGCGTAATCCCATGACATCAACCTCCTCTGCCTCGATCAATGTAGCAATTTCACTTACTTTCCGGCGGAGACGCTGGATGTTGCTATATCCCACTTTCAGGGTACCGATATTCAATGGCTTCCGCCTACTGGTCCCATTGTTTTCTGGCGCTAGTCTTGGTAACCTTGATCTGTCCCCCTCGCTCTTGTTCGCCCCACCTGTGTCCACTCTAGTTATACTGGTCTCTGACCTCCCACCCCGCTTCTCTCCAAAAAAGGCACCGCTACCCAAAGAATTTTATCCTCCAATACATGCTTCCCCACCCTGCTAAGATGCAGCCCGTCACGCCCGTACATGCTCGCGTTGCCTCAGAACGTGTCCAAATGGACGATAAAGGGTATGCCCAGGTCAACACAATAGTCCTCCAACTCATTAAGCGCCAAAACCCTCGAGTTCCGTTCGTCCCCACCTCTAAGCACAGGAAGGACCACAGATACAACTACTCTTGCATTCCTACTTAACAGTTTGCTGACTAAACCTCTATACGACTCCACCAAACTTACTGACCTTCTCTCCCTGATATTGTTGGTCCCCGCACGGACCACCACTACCGGTTCCGATCCTGACCCTGCCACAATACCATCTACCCGGTCCCTCAGGTCCTCCACCTTCGCCCCCGGAAAGCACAAAACTGTTCGATTAGAACTGCCAGGACCACATACCACATTGTCAATCCCACTTTTTTTGCTACTCCCCGCTTCAACTAATTTTCTTCTTCTTCCTCCCCCAGTTCCTATATCATCCGCAACTCGTCTCGTTTTAAATGTTATTAAACTTCCTCGCATGCACACAAGTACATAGAGGTTCTCCATATATGGCGAAAGTGGGCGTGACAGTAAAACTGTTATTAATATATCGCTCCATTATCACTTATTGGGCCTAGGTCACTCTCCAACAATTCATAACAGAATAATTTTATATGATCTGATCCTTCTAGGAGATCCGTGATATGGGGCTTACAGCACTAACGCGGATTTTACTGATTAATGTCACTTTCAGTATGTATATGTATATATACATGAATATCCACAAGATTTATTTTTTGAACAGCTCTGTCAGAGTCTTACAGCGCTATAAATCTAGTATATAAATTTTTATTAATATTTCAAGTTTTATTGATCTATCTTTTAGTTATAGTTTATTGGAGAGGTGCCCAAGGCTGTCTCTAGCAAGCCATCACCAATCATTTTCATTAATATCATTTTTTTAAATTTTCTATAACCTATTGGTGGGGGCCGAGGGCACCCATCAACAAGTCTTAAGAAAATAATTTTATATAGCTAACACCTTTCAGAAGAGCCATGATAGTTGCTTGCAACACTGCTTAATATCACTTACAAAATTTATGTCTATAATACATCAACAAAATTTACTTTTCAGAAATCGACATGACAGTGGCTTACAAGACTCTTTTTAGTATAGAATTTTATTTTTTTAATTGACATAAATTCAGTAGATATGGAATTAGTGTTTTTCTCATATAATATTTGTGAAACAAGTCTAAGAATTTTCCGTTTGGGCGAACCTCTGGCGAGTTTCATAAATATTATATGAGAAAAACACTCATTTTATATTCTATTTATCATATGACACACACACGCACAAATTAGCCACTTAGTGTGACTTTTTAACCCATCACCTAACTTGAGTTGTAGACGACACTTGGAAAAAACATCCTCGTATAACTAAGAATTTTCATTTTTTGCTTCCAAAACATAGGTTATGACCCTTCACTGGAAGGAGCGCGACACGCTAGTTCCAATGAGGAGTCATAACCTATGCCCTGACCCTGGGCACACCCCAGCAAGTTATAACAGAACAATTTGTATGGCATGCATATTTCATAAGAGCCGTGATTTGATAGCGGCTTCCAACGCTGACTAAGTTACTACTGTTTAACCCTTTACCTAACATGAAAAGCAGACGACACTTGCAAAAAAAATTCTTGAATAACTAATTTTTTTCATTTTTTGTCTCAAAAACATAGGTTATGACCCCTCTTTGGAACGAGCTCAACGAGCTCGTTCCAACGAGGGGTCATAACCTATGTTTTTGAGACAAAAAATGAAAATATTTTGAAAATTAATTGGCGATTTTTGAGAATAGCGCTGGCCGGTTTTGGCCGTTACGTTGGGTAAAGGGTTAACTCTTTACCTAACTTGGAAAGCATACAATACTTGCAAACGAAAATCTTGAAATAACTAATTGTTTTTTTTTCATTTTTTGTCTCAAATACATAGGATATGACCCATCACTGGAACGAGCTCGACGAGCTCGTTCCAAAGAGGAGTCATGACCTACGTTTTTGAGACAAAAATTTAAAAAAATAATGAAAATTAACTGAAGCACGGTGGCGCTTTGTCCCTGGACAAGACCTTTCAATCAGATTGTATTTGATGGATCATGGTGGCGCTGTGTCCCTGGACACGACCTCTCAATCCGATTGTCTATCCCGGGACACGGTGGCGCTGTGTCATTGGACAAGACCTTTCAATCCGAATGTATATGCTGCAGCACGCTGGCGCTGTGTCCTGGGACAAGACCTCTCAATCCGATTGTATATGCTGCAGTACGGTGTCGCTGTGTCTTAGTCAAGACCTTTCAATCCGATTGTCTATGCGGGATCACGGTGGCGCTGTGTCCCTGGACAAGACCTCTCAATCCGATTATCTATGCTGGAGCACGGTGGCCCTGTGACCTTGGACAAGACATCTCAATCCGATTGTCTGTGCTGGATCACGGTGGTGCTGTGTCCCAAGCCAAGACCTATCAATCCTATTGTCTATGCTGGAACACGGTGGCGCTGTGTCATTGGACAGGGCATTTCAATCCGGTTGTCTATGCTGGAGCACGGTGGCACTGTGTCCTTGGACAAGGCCTCTCAATCCGATTGTCTATGTGGGATCACGGTGTCGCTGTGTCCCTGGTCAAGACGTCTCAATCCGATTGTCTATGCTGGAACGCGGTGGCCCTGTGACCTTGGTCAAGATCTCTCAATCCGATTGTCTATTCTGGAGTACGGCGGCGCTGTGTCCTTGGACAAGACCTCTCAGTCCGATTGTAGATGCTGCAGTACGGTGGCGCTGTGTCCTTGGACAAGACCTCTCAATCCGATTGTAGATGGTGCAGCACGGTGGCGCTGTGTCATTGGACAAGACCTCTCAATCCGATTGTATATGCTGCAGCGCGGTGGCGCTGTGTCCTTGGACAAGACATCTCAATCCGATTGTATGTGCTGGAGCACTGTGGCGCTGTGCTCTTGGACAAGACATCTCAATCCCATTGTCTATGTTGGAGCACGGTGGCGTTGTGTCCCTGGACAAGACTTCTCAATCCGATTGTATATGCTGCAGCACGGCGTCGCTGTGTCCTTGGACAAGACATCTCAATCCGATTATCTATGATGCAGCATGGTGGCACTGTGTCCTTGGACAAGACATCTCAGTCCGATTGTCTATGTTGGATCACGGTGACGCTGTGTCCCTGGATAAGACATCTCAACCCGATTGTCTATGCTGGAGCACGGTGTCGCTGTGTCCCTGGACAAGACATCTCAATCCGATTGTCTATGCGAGATCACGGTGGCGCTGTATCCCTGGACAAGGGAGCCCGACAGTTGCTCGCCGTTTCTCGGTGGTTCTCCTGGGGTACTCCTGCTTCCTCCACCCGGAAAACCGTCCGACACGAGGTGACCCTGGCTGTCGAAAGTGTTGTTAAACCCCAGTACGTAAATAGACAAATTACTACAATGAATCACAACGTCAAGTAACTGTCAATTTTCGGCGCGTTCACAATACCAACCTCAATACTGAATAAGTGAATTCCACCCATTATTAGAATTGTATGTTAGATCAGTAGGTATCATGATACGGTGGTAGGTTCAGGGCTAGCCGTGTCAGTGTCGAAGTCAAGATGTGCTATTGCCGTCACTTGACGTCAGTCGGAGTACATACGTACGTCCACAATTTCATTTGGTACACTGCGCAGGCCACATTTATGATCGGGACTTGGTATGCTTGTTTGGGATAACCTCTAGATGGGAGCTATCGATTTGCTTTTTCCATTTCCGCCAAAAAACGTTGCCGTTAACAACGACCTTTAAACTCAGTTTAGTTTTGAATCGATATTTCCATTTGCCACGTCCGCCAGAGCACATTTATTATCGGATTATTTTCAAACTTGGTATGCTTGTTTGGGATGATGTCTGGATGGGAGCTATGAATTGTTTTCCACTTCCGTCGAAAAATCTTACCGTTGGCAGCGATCTTTGAACTTAGTTTAGTTATGCATCAATATTTCCCTTTGGCACACACTACAGGGCACATGTGTGATAAGATCGCTTTGAAACTTAGTATGCTTGTTTGGGATGACCTGTCTATGGGAGTAATCGATTTTCTTCCATTTCTGTCAAACTATGTAACTGTTGGCAACAACCTTTGAACTTAATTTAGTTTTGCATCGATGTATTCATTTGGCATGCACTGCAGGGCACATTTATTATCGGATCGCTTTGAAACTTGGTATGCTTCTTTGAGGTGTCCTCTAGATCGCAAATATCGATTTTCGTCCATTTCCATCAAGAAACGTTGCCGTTGGCAACAACCTTTGAACTTAATTTAGTTATGCATCGATATATTCTTAAGGCACATTTATTATCGGATCGCTTTGAAACTTGGTATGCTTGTTTGGGGTGACTCTAAATGGAAGTTGTTGATTTTCTTTCATTTCCCTCAAAACACGTTGCGTTGACATTTGACAACGACCTTTGAACTTAGTTTAGTTATGCATCAATATATTCTGTTGGAACGCCCTATAGAGTATATTCATGATCGGATCGCTTTGAAACATGGTATGCTTGTTTGGGGTGTCCTCGAAAAATGTTGCCTTTGGCATTAGCCTTTGAACTTAGAGCAGTTACGCATCAACATTTCCCTTTGAGGGCACATTAATGATCGGATCACTTTGAAACTTAGTTTGCTGATTTGGGATGTCCTCTAGATCGCAGCTATCGATTTTCGTCCATTTCTAAAATTAGTTTAGTGATACATCAATATATTTCTTTGGCACACCCAACAGGGCACATTTATGATCGGATCGCTTTGAAACTTGATATGTTAATTTGGGTGACCTGCAGATGGGTGCTATCGATTTTGTTCGATTTCCGTAAAAAAGAGTTGCTCTTAGCCACGCCATTTGAACCTAGTGCATTTGTGCATCAATATATTGCTTTGGCACACTACACAGGTCGTATTCATGATTAGATCGCTTTGAAACGTGGTATGCATGATTGGGGCGATCTCTAGATGGTCGGTAGCGATTTACATCCATTTCCGTCAGAAACTTTGTGGAGCAATATATTCCTTTGGCGCGCCCTAAAGGGCACATTTAAGAATGGATTGCTTTGAAAATTGGCATGCTTGTTTGGGGTGACTTCTAGATGGGAGCTGCCGATTTTTTGTTATTTCCGCGGAGAAACGTTGCCATTAGCAACGTCGTTCAATTTATCCATTGTGTACGTCAACAATTTCCTTTGGTTACACTGCACAGGTCTAGTTTATCATCGGATTGCTTTGAAACTTGGTATACGTGTTCGGCTGATCTATACATAGATTCTATCAATTTTCTTTAATTTCCATTGAAAAATGTTGCTGTTACCTGGGCCTTTGAAGTTTGTGGATTTGTGCATCAATATTTTTTCTTTGGTACCCTCTGTCCATACATTCTTGAACGGATCGCTTTGAAACTAAGTTTGCTTGTTTATACTGACCTCTAGATAGGAGCTTTTGATTTTATTTCTCTATTTCCGTAGAGAAACGTTGCCGTTAGCAGCGACATTCAACTTATATGTTTGGACATCGACAGTTTCCATTGGCACACTGCACAGGTCGCATTTATCGTTAAATCGCTTTTAAATTCGGTATGATTATTCAGTGTTACCTCTAGATGGATGCTATTAATTTTTCTCCATTTTCATCAATTAGGTTGCTGTCAGCAACAACCTTCAAACTTAGTCCATTTGTTCATCAGTATTTTTCTTTGTCACGCCCTACAAGGTACATTCATGAATGGATCGCTTTGAAACTAGAAAACAAAACAAGAAAATATTGAAATTTACCCCCCCCCCCCCCCCCTCCCTCCATCAACACAGCACTGTCACTGCGGTTCGTAGACTTGAGTTTTGACTGTCAAGCTGTGTTTTTAGATTCCTGGGGCACATTTGGCCACGAGTTGTTATCGTGAAATATTATATGATAATCAATTCCGGAGCGAATATAGAAACTGACTTCCAGGAACCATCGATACCTGCCGTCAACTCTGTGATGAGATTGCATATACATTTCGTTTTCTATATATCACATCTTCCATTTTAATATATAATATGCGTGTATTTAAGTTGAATTTATGGAATATCAGAATTTCAAAGTAAAGTAATTGTCCTTACTTACATAGCGCCTTATTTGAGAGTGCGTGAAATTTATTTATTTATTTATTTATTTATTTATTTATTTATTTATTTATTTATTTATTTATTTATTTATTTATTGGAGTTCAACGACACTTTTGTCGGCCAGGGTTACCTGGTGACGGACAGTTTTACGGGTGAAGGAAGCCGGAGTACTCGGAGAGAACCACCAAGCAAGAAATCTATATGTTTGGTGGACTACAGTAGAAGCTAATCGTAGGACAGACGATGGTGACAATGGACAAAACAGCAGAAGAGGTTTAAGAGCTAAGAAGGCTAAAGGGGTGGTCTAGAATCCAGAAGCCGGTCAGCTGTAACTTTCTTCAGATAGATATAGTTTGATAAGTATCCTCTAAAAGGTATCATCAAAAGCTATCCTGAAATAGTACATCACCATGTCATAGGTATCATCTAATACAAGATAAGGATAAGAGTCGTATGTGGAGTCACTCATTCGAGCAATTGCCCCAATTTCTAGAATCCAATCGAACAAATAAGACAACGAACATTTGTACGAAAGAGTGACTCTACTCAATGATGAAAATGCTTCCAAGCGTTAAGATGAGACCTACATTGTTATATATCACCTATACTATACTACCGCATTAGACAACTAGGCGTTACCCCTTCCACAATATGCTTGGCCTGGTATTACATTACCTATACCAGTCATGGGATATAGTAGTACCAATGGATCACAGGGAACCTATACAGGGGTAAAGACCGTACACCCTATACTACCGTACTAGACAACCATGCATTACCCCCTCCCGCAATACCGCTTGGTCCAGCACTATGTACTACAATAACAGTTATAAAATAATATAAGTAAAAGGCGATTTAATAGTACTAACGACCAACACTAGACCACCATGAGTACAGACCGTACATACTATACTATCGTTCTAAACTACCAAGTACTACTTCGCACTACAGCACTTGACGACTATACATTACCCTCACCCACCACAATACCGCCTGGCCAAGCATTACGTACTATCTATTCAAGTCATATTATAGTACAAAGCATTAGGTCGATTAGTTGTACCAAGGACTAACGGGGGTCTGAAGGGGTATATGAGGCCCATACTATACTACCATATCAGTTCAGTACGAGAAGCCCGACACTCCCTGGCCCGAACTACATTATGTTTGACTGTACAGTGGAAAACAGCAGCGGTCAACGTTTCTATGAGGTCGCGTGCGCATATTGACGCCACAACGTCAATAGCAACGTCAACTGATTCGCTTGGAAATCTTTCACGAAAACACACCTTCGCCATCAATTTTCATGACGTACCCATACTGTATACCCATAGACCTGTGTCTACATAATATCATTATACATGTCATACACATGCATATATACACCATAGCATACTATATGTGGAATGGGTATACAATATTCCGGATCTAGCTGGTTGGAACCGAAGTTTAGCACAGGGAAAAGCTGCTCCGGCAAAAGTCCGGTTCCTGTGGGAATTTAAAGCTAGCTGCTCCAGGGGTGGAAGGCGGGGGTGGGGGGGGGGATTGTGGGGTTCAGGCAAAAAATCACGGATACAAGGTGGAAATTTTTACATTTTCATTTTTTGAGACCCACCACCCGCGGAATGTAAATTTTTGCCAGTCATGTCTTGGACACCCACCCCTCCCGCACAGTTTATTTTTCTCAAAGACATTTGGGGATTCACCCCCAGTTTATAAAATCTGTTTAACGAAGTATTCAAATTACCTAAATCAAAAAAAAAAAAAAATAAATAAATACTTTTCCCAAACATGAAAGGTGCCGCAAACCAACTTGTCCGATATTCCAGCCCTGCTCTTGGGCATCCAAGGCATCCCTAGCCACAGATGGCTCCAAAACAATCTCTTTGCATATAAAGCCACAATGGAAATGCAGCATCAGACCCCCAGGCAATCACTGGACCCCCCCTCCACCAACTGAATTACAGATATACACAACCCTTACCCCGATGTACAACATGACTATGCTGTTCAGACACCAGTCGAATCCCACCACCAAGAAGCCCTGCCCAAAATATATTGTTCCCACATGGATATCTTCAACTGTCCACAAGAAATAGTTGTTTTTCATTTCATTACTTTTCGGTTAAATGTTTAGTTTGTACAGCTGGTCTGAGAGTGACCTAATATTGAAGTTCTTTGACCCATGCCAGGGTGGCTTGTCTGAGATGAATTGCCTCTTATTTATTTTTTTATGTTAGTGTCACTAGAATCATATTTACCTTGAAATTATACACGTTTCCCACAATCAAGATTTTTATTCTATCAATCTTTCCATGTATTCCTTACATGGAAGCACACTAGACCAATAGCATGAGGCATCCTGAGGCTTACAGAAGAATCAAATAGTAGGAGCTACAAAGCTCTAATAAGAGGCAGACTGCCTTAGTAGAAATATAAAGGAGTGAAAATCATGACCAAATAGCTGGGAATCACTTTTTTGCTTTGCAAATTTTTGCCAGACCCAGAACAGGACCCACCCCCTAATGAAGTGTAAAACATGGGGGAAAATTCTAACATGGAGCCCCCAACACATTACCAATGCTCTATTCTGTTCTAAGTTATGAATCTAAGCACTTGAATTCACTTTGGTTGTAATTACTTGTCTGTAAAATGATATTTGGCAAAAAACTGCATGACACCGGCAAAAACTGCACTTTGGGGCTCGGAAGACCCGGACCTTGTATCTTGGCATTTTTTGTGACAAACCCCATCCCACCCCCTCCCCCCCCCCCCCACGGCTGCGTCGTCAAAAATCCGGGTAATAAGGGCGAAAACACCTCCTATACCACCGACACATCAAAAATGTCCAGACGAACTAAAACTTTCCAACAAAATTTTCTTCCGAGTTCGGGTTCCTATTTATGACTGGTAGAAATAGCCAATTATGTTACGACCGGCGTGTTTTCCTTATTTATTGGGTACTTCCCCATAAACATATATATATCGTTATGTACGTACATCCTTGCATTTAATTCGATGCATCCGCGATATAACGTCTGTCGTTCACCTGAAGTTGGTCTGTCTACACACATTTACTTGTAACAGATGTCCCCCTAAAGATGCATTGAATTAAATCATCGGCATAGAATGAAATTCGACGCGATTGCGACATGTCGGTTCCGGGTCTTATATTAGGTAGATAGGAGAGTGAATTCTTTTATGTGACGTGTCGGTTCCGTGTCTAAGGCTTATATTAGGTAGATAGGAGAGTGGATTCTTCTGTGTAACGTGACGGTTACATGTCCAAGGCTTGTATTAGGTAGATAGGAGAGTGAATTCTTCTGTGTAGCGTGTTAGTTCCGTGTCTAAGGCTTATATTAGGTAGATAGGAGAGTGGATTCTTCTGTGTTATGTGTCAGTTCCGTGTCTAAAGCTTGTTTTAGGTAGATAGGAGAGTGAATTCTTCTGTGTAACGTGTCGGTTACATGTCCAAGGCTTGTATTAGGTAGATAGGAGAGTGAATTCTTCTGTATGATGTGTTAGTTCCGTGTCTAAGGCTTATATTCGGTAGATAGGAGAGTGGATTCTTCTGTGTTACGTGTCAGTTCCGTGTCTAAAGCTTGTTTTAGGTAGATAGGAGAGTGAATTCTTCTGTGTAACGTGTCGGTTACATGTCCAAGGCTTGTATTAGGTAGATAGGAGAGTGAATTCTTTTGTATGATGTGTTAGTTCCGTGTCTAAGGCTTATATTCGGTAGATAGGAGAGTGGATTCTTTTATGTTACGTGTCAGTTCCGTGTCTAAATCTTGTTTTAGGTAGATAGGAGAGCGGATTCTTCTGTGGGACGTGTCAGTTCCGTGTCTAAGGCTTGTATTAGGTAGATAGGAGAGTGAATTCTTGTGTGGGACGTGTCGGCGTCGGGTCTACGGCTTGTATTAGGAGGATAGGAGAGTAAATTCTTGTGTGTGACGTGTCGGTTCCGTATCTAAGGCTTGTATTATGCAGATAGGAGGGCGAATTCTTCTATGTGACGTATCGGTTCCCAGTTGTAGTCGATAGATAGGAGAGTGAATTCTTAAATGTGGTTTTTGTGGAAAATATTCTTTTGTCAAATTTAGAGAAGGGACGCTCAGTCAATCGGTTGATATTACCAGATGAAGAAAAGAACGTAAAATTGACTTTATTTCGGTTAAAGACTGAAAACAGAACATCAAGAAACCGTTTAGCGACTAGAAGCTATTTCCGAAAAATTGGGTGAAGATCTGAAGGATAAGTACTCAAAAGTGAGAAGGACGAAAAAAAAGGAAAAGGTGGAAAAACAAAATGATTAACAGTCTGCCATAAGTCATTTCATCTTCGTGCAATGGCTATACAAGATCGTACATTGCAGCCGACGTGAAGTGGTCACTTTCCACGGATGGGCAATATTTTCACGGACTCAGTAATATTACAGTACGTGGAGAGTGTATTATCACTAAATCGCCCGCGGAGTGGAGATTCCACCCAAGCAATAATTGCAACTCTGTTGCAAAGCATAACCAGCACAAGCAAAGTTTCAGCCAATGGACCTCCGGGTTAAACCCGGAGGTCCATTGGCTGAAACATTGCCTGTGTTTTCTGTCGATATGTACAAAATTTGAAAGTCATAGCTTGGGTGATAACTCCACTCCGCGGGTGATTTGGTTACAATCCACTCTCCACGTACTGTAAATTCCAAAGACTAATTAAAGGAATACTCATTAGAAATTGAATTAATGACGCACCCGCTACAAGCAGGTGCTTCATTAATTAAAAAATTGCTCATGCTGATTTTTATTACCTAGTAAAGGCATGCGTGGACTTCACTTCTCACGCGTGGATTACGCCCTCCACGGAGACTACACTGTATAGTCTGTATATGTTGGTTCAAAATGTTCGGGTTAAAATCAACCGGGCGCTTTGAAAACTGACAACTGGGGTAACTCATAGCGTGTTGTACCAATAAATGATATGTGATAATGTCTCTGGGCTTTGTTTCAGCATTTGTGTTTCTATACCACATCAGGAAACTGAATGTCACGTATTAAATTATAGTAGCAGTGGATCATATAACAAGAGGCCACAAGAGACCCGTAGGCCTCAGCTGACAAAAATCATTGATTCTTTACAAAAATAATTTATAGAGAGTACTGCACAAAATGTGAAACCATTTAACTCAGTTGATCGGGAAAATAGTTCTTAATACCATCCCTCCCCATCTCCATTAAAGTCTGGGGGCCCCATAAGAGCCCTAAAATTTGATGGCACGCCCATTACCCCAAATTAAAATTCCTTTCGTTCCTAATACGACAGCAACACATCCAAACATGATGCCTGGAGGTCACCCTCAACGAACTTCTAAATAATCCTTACAAGTTTGTATATTTCAATGTGGATTCTTTTAGAGCTTTGGTTTGGAGAGAATTTTTAATGTTTCCTCCATTATCCAGGGCGTTCAAATTTACATGACACACCTGAAAATTCATTTATTTGCTGGTAAATCTCTAACTGTGACGATTTGAATACTGAATGCTTGTCTTTATAATTACGCTTTGTAAAGTCTTGATAATCTTATTCAAATTGTTTAAACGATTTGAATATTGTATAGATAGCTTTATATTTACGCTTCACAAAGTCTTTATAATATTATTTTAAATTCTATGCCAGGAACTAGCTTTTATGATTTCCAAATTAAAAGATTGAATAGATAATGCGAGAGAGAGAGACGGTATCCACAACAAGTTGGTGATAATAGAGTATCGAACCAACACAAAATTGTAAAATTAACCTTTCTCCAATTGTACCTCGGGTAGAGATATCTCGAAAACTAGAAGTTTTTTTCTGTTTGACCACTTCAATAAAGTGTGTGTATTAAATTTAACCCTACACCATTAAAGCGTGTAAGTTATCCACACATTAAAGGGTACTCCCTCACAAACATATATAGGATTAATAGGTACTTCCTATAACAAACATATATATTATTTTGCAAATAAATGATTGTAATTGATTCGATGCGCTTGTGGTGTGACGTCTTTCAAATGTGCCCGTAAGAGATCCTCCCCCCTCCCCGAGTTCCAATGTGTTCTATGTGCCTACTGGTACATAGAACACATTGGAAGTTGGGGGACGAGATGTCGCCCCGATGACGCATTGAATTAAGTTATTGGCATAGAATTAAATTCAACACCATGCCTGAGCGCTGTAGTGCACTGTAATTCATTTCTGATGTGCGCTGTATTTCTCGCGCATCTACGACGAAACAGGTACACTTCTTCCCGCGCTCCTGAATCACCTGTAGTATAATATATCTAATACTATTAAATATAATATAACTCCTGGGGGGGGGGGGGGGGCGGGGGTTGGGGTCTTGTATGGCAGTCTCTCTTTAAAGTTATCCAAGGCAATTCCTCAAAAAGGTCCTGAAGAGAGTTCCTCAAAAAATCTTCAAAAATCAAAACCTGATTCCACGAGTTCACCTTCAACAAACTTCTAAATAGTTCTTACAAGTTTGTTATAATTCAATATGGATACTTTTCGAACATTGGTTTGTGGAGAATTGTTTTATTTTTCCTCCATTATCCACGGGGTTCAAATCTATATCCCCACGACACACATGAAACATCCCCACGTTTGCTGGAAAAATCTCTGGTGTAGAAGATTTGAATACTGGAAGCATGTCTTTATAATTACGCTTTGTAAAGTCTTGATAATGTTATTCAAATTGTTTAAACGATTTGAATATTGTACAGATAGCTTTATATTTACGCTTCACAAAGTCTTTATAATATTATTTCAAATTCTCTGTCAGGTAATAGGCTTAACAATTTCAAAATCAAAATTAAACAGTGAATTGCTAATGTGAAAGAGAGAAGTCTGACAACGGTATCCACAACAAATTGATAATAATAGTGAACCGATCGAACTCAAATTGTGAGATTAACCCTTCTCTATTTTCGCATGGATTAAAACCATAATTCTCCCAATTTCGCGATTTTTCCACAAACAATGCATTTTGTCAAAAAGCTCCAACATCACTTTTCTGAAAACCTAACGCACCGTTTTCCTGCATACGGTGTTTCAGCTTGATGTAACTGTGGTTGATATCTCAAAAACTAGATGCTATTTTTCTATTTGACAACTTCACCAAAGTGTGTATATTGAATTTCACCCTTGACCATTACGCCAATAACCCATACATCTACAGTATCGTACTGTAATTCATTTTTGTTATTCGCCAACTATGACGTTGTACACCGTTTCCGCGCTTCTAAATCGTCAGTAGTATGACATTTCTAATAATATTAAATACACCATCATTACTTTGATTGTAAAGGGGTTTTTATATATTTATTTATTATATCACCGACACAAATACTCCTCAATATCTCCTTAGTTAGTCTTTCGATTCTATCTCTAAATGTGTATTTATTATATAACGGACATACATTCTCCGCAATATCTCCTTAGTTTGTCCTTCAATTCTACCTCTATATGTGTATTTATTATACAGCTGGCCTAAAATCACCTTAATATCTCCTTAGTTTGTCCTACAATTCTATCTCTATATGTGTATTTGTTATATAACTGACATACATTCTCCTCAATATCTCCTTAGTTTGTCCTTCAATTCTACCTCTATATGTGTATTTGTTATATAACTGACATAAAATCACCTTAATATCTCCTTAGTTTGTCCTACAATTCTATCTCTATATGTGTATTTGTTATATAACTGACATACATTCTCCTCAATATCTCCTTAGTTTGTAATTCAATTCTATCTCTATATGTGTATTTGTTATATAACTGACATAAAATCACCTCAATATCTCCTTAGTTTGTCCTACAATTCTATCTCTATATGTGTATTTGTTATATAACTGACATACATTCTCCTCAATATCTCCTTAGTTTGTAATTCAATTCTATCTCTATATGTGTATTTGTTATATAACTGACATAAAATCACCTCAATATCTCCTTAGTTTGTCCTACAACTCTATCTCTATATGTGTATTTATTATATAACTGACATACATTCCCCTCAATATCTCCTTAGTTTCTCCTTCAATTCTACCTCTATATGTGTAGTTATTATATAACTGACATAAAATCACCTCAATATCTCCCTAGTTTGTCCTACAACTCTACCTCTATATGTGTAGTTATTATATAACTGACATAAAATCACCTCAATATCTCCTTAGTTTGTCCTACAATTCTACCTCTATATGTGTAGTTATTATATAACTGACATAAAATCACCTCAATATCTCCCTAGTTTGTCCTACAACTCTACCTCTATATGTGTAGTTATTATATAACTGACATAAAATCACCTCAATATCTCCTTAGTTTGTCCTACAATTCTACCTCTATATGTGTAGTTATTATATAACTGACATAAAATCACCTCAATATCTCCTTAGTTTCTCCTTCAATTCTACCTCTATATGTGTAGTTATTATATAACTGACATAAAATCACCTCAATATCTCCCTAGTTTGTCCTACAACTCTACCTCTATATGTGTATTTGTTATATAACTGACATAAAATCACCTCAATATCGTCTTAGTTTGTCCTACAATTCTACCTCTACAGAAAACCTTTACAAATCCTTATCATGTCTGTCCCAAACGAGATTCGCATGACGTCACTGATGTACGCAGACTTGCGTTGTCGTAATGGTATTATTTAATAAGTATATAATCATGGGCGATAATATAAGGTTTTCGATGTGTGGCTGGGGAGGGGGGGGGTGGCGGCGGGGGGGGGGGGTCTTTTCTAGGGGCCAAATGTAGTTTGTCCGGCCAATTTGATCTTTGCAAATCATCAAATCATCAAATAATCAACAGCGTGAAATTGGTGCGCGTTTGTACGGAATTGATGATCGTATGGCTTTTAAACCACACGTAGTTATTCTGTCAACCGGGTGGAATGAATTGACCACCGAGTTTTGTCGCGCTCAAACAGCAGGTTCCCAGATCGATGATTCGAATGGAGTCGGGTGTCAGTCTTACGTACATTCGTCAGCTGTTACCTGGTGCTCAGCTTTCGTCAGAGTCTCGGCATTTCTCGGACAGTGAGGTCGGTTCGTTGTACAAAAAGAAAGTGGCAACAGCGAATACACATGGGAGTCGTCCAGTCGAGCCCGAGTAAAACCGGCTTCAGTTTAAACGACGCCCGGCAATACAAAAATAGTATTTACCAGAAATCATCATTTTCCAGGTAGTGTTCACTTGTGTTCTACCGATTACCAAAAATGGCCGCTGACCGATTACTGGTTATTTGAGCTCACCTAATAATAATAACACTTTGGCCAGCCGCTGATTTGTCGCGGTTCTCGGACGAGAAGGCCATCCAACTGCCTCCATATTCCCACGCTTCCCCTCTCCTCCCAACACTCGGAGACGAACTGCTTGATGATATCCCTTGTCCCATTCTTCCCAATCTCTCCGATTAGCATATTAACCCTCTCCTTTGAGTCTCCCCCTAACCACATGTCCTTCATTCTCCCATCCCTCTTCCCCATTACACTCCCAGTGAATCTTATTCTTTTAGACTGGTACTTTGGGCATTCTAGAAGAAAGTGTTCCAGGGTCTCCACCATGTCCAAGTTACACATCTGGCACTCCCTTTCACCGTCTTTCCCAATTTTTCCCCTCAGCTCCAGGGATCGCGACCTCATCTTGAACAACAGTGACCCCCCAAAGGTGCCATCAAGGTACTCTTCAAAACCTGGCTTCTCTTTATCACGCAGGCCACCCAAAGACCTCTTTGATTTGACCCCCTCTCGCCAATTACGGTTACAATCCTCCATGACCCTTTCTCTGACGATTTTTTTACCCTGGTTTGCTCCAAAGTCCAGGTCCGAGATCTCCAATGAGTAGTTCTCTACTAGCTCCCTCACTTGGACCATCCACCCCGTTTTGATATTTGAGTTGAAAATTCTCAGGAACATTACTTTACACCATCGGCTGTCGGGGAGATTTACCAAATAATTAAGATAACCGAGCTTCAACAGGTCTATCCTGTCCTTGATCCTCATCCACCCAAGCTCACCCCTGATTGCTTCTAGCGCTGCGGCATTACTCGACCCCGTTATCCATCGGCCTGCATCGTTCTGCAGGATTTCCAAGCTCTTTACGGCCGTCTGGTTTAGGGGTACCACTTCCGTACCGTATGTTATACTTGGCAGCCCCACCATTTCCCAAATGGTTTTCCCCACGAAAACCTTATTGAAACTGTTTCTCCCTATAAGTTTCATTTGGTTAAGGATTCGCTTCCCCTTCAGAATCAATTTATTTGTGTGGTTCCGGTACATGCCTCTTCCTGTAATGTTTATATTTACTCCCAAATACTCGTAATCACCTGTCTCTCCCACACTGAGAAGTTTGCTGCTCCCTTCCGGAATGCAGAACTCACCCACTCTCCACCTTCGAGTAGGGTCCACTTTGCGGCCCACAGGTATAACTTTGCTCTTGCTTTCATTAAGTTCGAGTCTCCATTTGCTCCCATATTTCCCAACAATTCCCAGCATTTTCGTTAGCCCCTCGTCGCTTTTTGACACTAGAACCATATCGTCTGCAAAAAATAGCCCTGGGATCTTCAAGTCCCCAACTGCTACCCCCTCCTCGCTACGCAGGAATTCATCTCCTAAACCTTTGATGTATAATGCAAACAGGATCGGCGAAATGATACACCCCTGTTTTAGGCCTATCTCCATAGGCACACGTTCCGTTGTAATGTTTCCCAGGCAAAGTTCACTCTGTACATCTTTATATAATGCTTTCATAATTCCAACAAACTCGCCTCCTAAGCCCATAACCTCCAGCTTGAGCCACATACCTTCCCTCCATACTCTATCGTATGCCTTTTTGTTATCCAAAAAGGCCATAAACATCTTTTTCTTTTTTGCTTCCGCGGATTCTATCATTTGGGATAGTGTGAAAAGATGGTCAGTAACTCTCCTTCCCTTCCTGAAGCCTTTCTGGATTTCTCCCAAAAAACCCTTCTCCTCAATCACCTCCTCTAGTCTCCCATACATGACTTTACAGAAAACCTTTCCAATATTGCTACTGACAGAGATCCCTCGATAGTTATCCAAACGTCTTTTTCCCCCTTTTTGCGAATAAATGTCACTTTAATTTCTCTCCACTCCTTTGGGACCTCTTGATTTTCTATGGCTAGATTGAATAGGGCAGTTAGGCTTTCCACGAGTTCCTCTCCCCCTTTTTTAATAAACTCGTTAGGAATTTCATCCACTCCTCCCGCTTTTCCATCCCTTAATTTTGATATCACCTTTCTCACCTCCTCCGTTTTAATTTCGCTGCACACGAAGCTCGATAGGTTTTCCTCGACCTGATTCGGACACTCTGGTGGGCTCCCCATGCCCCGTCGCTTATCGTTTACCTTTTCCCAGTGCTTGGCTAGTTCTGATGTGACTTGATCTTACTCGTCTGTAACTCTGCCATCTACTTTAATACTCTGTGGGTTACTTCTTTTGTTACGTTTATTCACCCATTTCCAAAATACGTTCGAACTCGACCGCCCTGTCGTTCTTATCGTCCCAATAAGACTGCTATTTCGTACTCTCCGATTATCGTCTTTAATCTTATTTACTTTATTTCGTGCTTGGTGGTATTCTTCCTTAGCAACTGTGGCCTCATTGCTTTCCGCCCCCTTAAGTTTCCTACTTCTCCTGTATGCAGCACATTTAGCTTTTGTTCCCTTTATGGCCCTTTTCAGTTCTTCGTTCACTCTGTACCCAAGTTCCCGTGATGGCACCCTGACCTTTCCTACACTTTCCTTTCCAGGCTCGTAACTATGACGTCGGCCATCTTCTGGTCACTGCCCCTCTTGGGTACGGTTGCAAGCTTTGGTTTCAGTTTTTCATTGAACTTCGCCCAGTCAGCATCTTTTTTGAGTTCCCAAATCTCCTTAGAGCTTCCTTTGCTTTTTACTAGAGTTTTGGCCCTGATCGTCACTGTAATCAAGTTGTAATCACTATCCACCTCCATTTTACCCTCATCATCCACTTCTACCCCTATCACCTCCCTCCATAAATTAATATCTGTGAGGATGTAGTCGATTATTGATTTTCTGTCGTTCCTCTCCCAGGTCCATTTCCCCTTACACCTCGCGTCCCTGTTCAGAATCTTCAGACCGAGCTCGTTTGTGAAGTTCAACAGCTTCCTTCCATTCCTGTTGACTTTATTGTCCCCACCCTCTATGCCTTCTTCATCATTACCTATGTGGCCATTAAAGTCACCCATCAGAATTATACCGAGCCCCTTGTTTTGTAATTC
This sequence comes from Pictodentalium vernedei, assembly GCA_031216915.1. NCBI lineage: Eukaryota > Metazoa > Mollusca > Scaphopoda > Dentaliida > Dentaliidae > Pictodentalium > Pictodentalium vernedei. The sequence goes on from CM062290.1 coordinate 471,734,078, forward strand.
GGTGATATTGGACCTTAGTGTTGAGTATATCGAATCATTCCATTCGGGTTTGCTTCCCTCCACCGCACAATACACAACCCCAAGGGCAATACTTTTGTTTTTCAGACTGATCCTTACCCATCCAATTTCTTTCGGTACCTGAGCCGGGGTGCTGATGTTTTCCAGGTCTGTGATCAGCGATGGTTTTAAATCCTCTTTAATGTACATGCCTACGCCTCCCCATTTTTTTCTGGCCTTCCGTTCGCCCTACACCTATCCATACGTACCCCCTTACTTGGTCTACCCGTTCCTCGTTTCTTACCCACGTTTCGCTTAAGCCCATGACGTCAAACTCCTCAACCTCAATCAATGTAGCAATTTCACTTACATTCCGGTGGAGACCCTGGATGTTGCTATAACCCACTTTTAGGGTGTCAAGGTTCATTGGCTTCCGCCTACTGGTCCCATTATTATCTAGTCCCTGTATGTTTGTATATTCTACTTTGTGTACCTGTGCTTTCCTTGGGAAGCTATTCCTATTGATTTGGATTTTTGGTCCCTTTTCCTTATCCCCCTTGTCCCATTTTTTACACCTATGGTTCGTGACACATTTTCTGTGATTATTCCCCCCTTCATTGAGCCCCTCCCCTCCCTATACCAAAAAAGGCTCCACCACCTGCAACATATTTCTTCCTAAAACCTCTGTACCTCTTGGGGTAAGATGGAGACCATCCCTTCCATATAGGTCATTTCTGCCCCAAAACGATCCCCAATTGTCAACAAAGGGTATCCCAAGTTCCTTACAATACTCCCCCAATTCCTCGTTGGTCCCAATGATCCGCGAAGTACGCTCGCCCCCACCACCTAGTACTGGGAGAAGCCCCGAAACCACTACCTGTGCATTCTTGGCATTCAGCTGAGTTATTAAGTCCTTGTAAGTCTCAATAAGTTGAACTGATTTTCTCTCCCTGATGTTGTTGGTCCCCACGTGTACAACAACCACTGGGTCTGGGCCTGACCCTTTTATTAATCCATCCACTCTGTCCCTTAGGTCCTCCACCCTAGCCCCCGGAAAGCACAAATTGGTCCTGTTGACACTGTCGGGCCCACACACCACCCTATCCAACCCCCGCACTATACTACTCCCTGCAACCACCAACTGCCTCTTCCTGTCCTTTCCTGTCTTCTTTCCCGTCCTACTACCCCTACTACCCCTGTTACCACCTCTTTCTCCACTGGGCCGGCTCGCAATCTTGCACTTCGCCACACTAACCCCTATGCCTACCTCCACCTCCACCTCTTTAGACCTAACCTGCTCCTCAGAATTCTCGAAATTACCTAACAAACTGAATCTATTTTGGACACTGCACCCCCACCTTCCGCCCACTCCCACCACAAGACACCTTGTCCTCGTTTACCACCTTCCTAACCTTCCCTCTGACTCCTGCCCTGACCGACTCCACATGGTCATCGCTATCTCCCTCACTATCCGATTCTAAAAGAATACGCCTTTTCGCCCCCCGACTCACACTACTAGCCTGGGAATTTGACACTCTAGCCCCTACTTCTCCTCTACTCTCAACCCGACGCACCTTCCTATTCCCAAAAGACCCACTATCCACGTCAAAAGTCCGCTTCCTACTACCCACCACCTTCCATCCCCCATCGAAGGCCTCCCTAACTGGGGTAACACCAGACTTTCCCGCCCTCCCCAGTTTCCCCCTCACCACCTGCACCTCTTCCTCCAACTTTACATATGCCTCTGGCAGCTGCATTAGCTCTACGCAGATGGCACACATCCCCAACTCCCCCAGCTCACACCCATCCACATACACCATATGGCAGTGCCTACACACATCCGACCGCTGGCCGTCCGTTGGTAACTCACTAGCAGTAGCGCCCCCTGTGCTGGCCTCAACCACTCCCCCACCTGGACACCTATACTAACCATCTCTGCCTGCTGATCTGGACCTCTCGCGTCACGAAACACTTACCATTCGTAGCCAAAATTAGAATCAGAAGCTTGAATTTTAAAAAGCGGTCGAACTCGTAAACAAAACAGTACAAAAAACAAAACACCGAAAATGACCCGCGCGAAGATAGGGAACACGCCACTGATATCTGATAAAGAAACTAAACAAAACACTAATATAACTATCTTTTATTAAAAATCACATCTATACAGCCCTAAAACAATATATATATATATCTACAGAACACCTGAAAGAAAAATATAAATACTTGAGCTAACTTTTGACAACTGAATCGAAATACTCCCTGTTGGTTTGAATATTGACAAAGAGGTCACAATCAACCGATTCCGATGCCTATTCCGATTGTAATACCGTGCACTACTAGACAAGTCGAGGCTCGCAAAGAATTATATTAAATTGAACATATTTTAGAGTGTTTATAGTTCGTTGAAGACTTGAAAGAACTACATTAAACTCTACACATTCCCAAGTGTTAAATTACGTTGACTCAGGTCCAGTAAAATTACCGGTCGCGCACACTTGGGCGATAAACGTGGCCCTCAAATGTGTTGACCTCTCAGAAATATTTCACAGTGTTAAACATTCGTTGACTCAAGTCGTAGTACAACAACCAGGCGCGCACACTTGGGCGGTATACGTGGCTCTCAGAGCCACGTGTACCGCCCAAGTGCGCGCAACTTTTAATTTTTACTGCGACCTGAGTCAATAGAGTGCAACCTTTACTTTTTCGTGCAAGTGTGCTCAGTTGTAAGCTTTACGTGCCGTTTAACTTGTATATCCCGTAAATGGGAGTCCCGAGAGATTAAGAATACACTTTGTGGTGGTTTTCCAACTTTATTGGGTGATATCATTGACATCATTTTACATAAACTACTGAACAATTGCCGAAGATAATAAAATGCGGTTTATGAATCATCACAAAATGCATGGCAGCAATCGGTTAAACAGATGTTCTAGGAGCTGTTGCAGTTGTCATCCGATTTCGCACAATCGGCCGATTGTGGTGACCTTTTCCGATCATCGGTTGAACACAAGTGTTCACCTCTAGGAATCACGACTGAATGTGTGTTATAAACGTATACTGCTCTACTTGTTAATAAATAAATATATATAAAAACTAAACAAAATAAAGTAAGAAAGTAGTATATGGGCATCGTCTGTAACCCACAAAACAACACCATTATCAATCGGTTAGTGATTAGTATATTGGGGCTTCTGTGATTGTCATTCACAGTATTTTGAGTTCAATGAATTTAGTTGAAGTCGAGTGAGGTTTGGCCGGTTTCTGTCAAGGCAGCTGCTTTTCGGTGGCTGCGAATTTGCACTTAACCCTTTACCTAACATGAAAAATAGACGGCACTTGCAAAATAAATTTTTGAATAACTAATTTTTTTCATTTTTGGTCTCAAAAACATAGGTTATGACCCCTCATTGGAACGAGCTGGACGTTTTTGTTTTTATGTTTTTGAGACAAAATATGTGGAAAATAATAAAAACTAGAGAATTGTAATTTGTTGGACAAATTACGGGCTTTCCCAACTTTTAATGTGAAAAGGCGCGCTGTATTGTACACAGAACTATCAAATATATTGATTATCTTTATACCTGATTTTTGGCATTAGCATGAGAAATCATCAAGTTAACCCCTCCTTTTTCTCCCCCCACTGCATGTGTAACATACGTCTGTCCAGGGTGAGATAGCAGGGAGAGACAGATGTATCCCACCCCACCCACGTGACGTTATACATTTATAACGTTATTATGACGCGATGCATAGTATTTGGCTACCAACTAATTCATATTGACGTCATAGAATGCCGTGTGTTCAGAGTTTGATGCTCTAAAACTCTTTAAACCCCAAGATGCCACCGTTCCTAATTGATTTCGAGGTATGAACCTTTGGTATATACATTACTTTTGCATGCTCTTTCCGATGGTGTCATTAGTTTTTCAAAACAACGAACACCAAATGAGTTGATTATATCAGCACGTGACCGCCGATTACCTCTGGCTAACGTAACCGCTGTATGGTGGGGGGGGGGGGGGGAGGGGAAATAATCCCTGATGGGTACGGTTGTGGGATGGGAAAATCTCACCCTCGGGACAAGATATTTGGTCCAGACATTCGGCAGCCGAGTGTCTGGACCAAATATCTTGTCCCGAGGGTGAGATTTTCCCATTCCACACCCGTACCCACAAGGGATTATGACAGTCTCACACAAATTGTCTGTTCGGTCGAAGTACCAAAAGTACAGGCCAAAGCTGGACAAATGTTGTCTGTACTTAACGATAGTTGGAATGAGAGATACAGCTTTTCTATTTTGAAAAAATGAGTATAGAAAATTGCAAAACTCACTTGAAATCAATCTTTGTTGGACGTACTAATATACAAGCAGCCATAGCAGATATTAGGTTAAGCCCTACTTCAAAACTTACAAATATTTTGAAAAGTAGGCCTCAATGTGACTACGACTCCATCCCGTACAGTGATACGAACTTTACCAGTCACTTCATCCAATTCAAAATCTACCTTATCGTGACGAGGCAAGAGTAATTCTTTAACACCATTGATTGCCCGTATCCAAATAACGAGCTTCTTTCAGAGTAAGTCGATAATTCTTTTTGGAAGACCAGAACACTGTAACGAAAGATTCTTCCACACGAATATTGAGTATTTGGATACTGGATCTCTGCCAGACAAACTTCCCATTCTCCCGTGATAGTCACTGGTTGTGATAACTGAGTGGTGTATGTAGTCAACGCGTTTTCGGGAAACACGTTCATAGAACTGTTACTTGGTAGAGTCAAATAAAACATTACTTTTTATTAACTGGTAGAGTGCTAAGTTATTTTTGGTCATCAAAATTTGTTCCTGTGTCTTTGCCTTGTTACAATTTATGGGAGAGTGCCAAGAGGCACTCTCCCATAAATTGTAACAAGGCAAACCCATATAGACTAAGTAATTTCGCTTCTAAGATAATGTGAAGCACATCCACAGAATATGACACCTTTAGGCTGGGGTACCTGCTCTTCATATTAAAGCCCTGATAGTGGCTTCTAGCACTCTACCAGTTAATGGTTAGATCAGGCAACAAATATCCTATGCTAATACTCAAGAGAGCAGTCCATAACTTGTGGTCTGTGTTCTCGAGAATGAGATTAACGACACTGGTTATGATGATGATGTACAAAATGATTATTTGTGACAAGTAAGTGATCTCGCTCCCTGGAGTTCTTTTTACAAACAGAGGCCAGGATCCGTTCGATCCTTCTTCCATTTTGGAGCTCCCTTCGCTTTCCCCCTTCAATCGTTCGGTGGAACGGAACTCGGCCTGTTGCGCCGGCGGTCCCTTCGCTTTCCCCTTCTATCGTTCGGTGGAATGGAACTCGGCCTGTTGCGCCGGCGCTCCCTTCGCTTTCCCCCTTCAATCGTTCGGTGGAACGGAACTCGGCCTGTTGCGCCGACGCAGAAATCTAATGAGATCACGTCCTTTTGTAGACGAGCTGATTCTGCTTGATCCACGAATTGAACGAAGTGGGATATTCTAACCACTTTACGAACAGTTCTTTGTTTTTACCACAACCACGTTTCTTGAGTACGTGTTCGATTTTATAAATAGTTTTATGTGCGACTCGCTGAAGCTCTGCAGTGTAGAACGACCCTTTCAACATTTCCTCATGATCATCTTGTAAGACATATGTGACTGGATAATCTTTCTTAATGGCTACCACCGTGAATACCTATTCAGTCAAATTGGGCAAATACCCTTTTTCAAAAGTTTTCACAACTTTACTGATTCTCACTCTGTCTCCCACTTTGAACTTTAGGAACCTTGTGTTTTATGAGTTTTCCATTAAGCTTCTGCCAAACCTCGTCTTGATTTTCAAAGATCACGGCAATGGGAGCCTTACCGATACTATGATGATGAGAATGATTATAAAAGTTCACCAAGTTTTGAAGTGGAAAAGTTAGTGTATCGTTTTGGGTAAAATATTTCCACATTTTGGTTTTCAAAGTTCTATTGATTCTTTCTACTATGGAAGACTTTGTTTCCACATTTTGTGTAGAGAAAAATTCTACTCCGTGTTGTTTTGTAATTTTCTGTTTAGAAATTCTTTGCTTTGGTCATTTTGTAATTTTATTGGTTAACGACCTTGTTTGAAAATTTTCGTAAAATATCTAAATATTATTATCTCAGATTACCCCACGAAGCTACTTGTTTTCTATATTCTAAAAATACCTTTAACAGCCAATAAACAATCATAGGGTTGTTGGTGGTAATTCTACGAAGGATTAAAAGAGTCTGTTAGAATCAGAACCAGGGAAGGACAATTACACAGAGGGACGCGCGTTTTATTGAAGAAAAAACCCAGTCTGTAGTTTCATATCAAATAAAAGTTGGTAGACGAAAACTATTGCATAGACAAATAGAAGCAAAAAGCAGAGGATTTTAGTGATTTGGTGGGGGGAGGGGGGGGATTATCGGGTTGTTTGTGGTAATTCTACGAAGTATCAGAGGATTCTTTGGGAAAGTCCGAGCCAGAAATTTACTCCTATTCATTCGAACTCACCCCGGGGGCCCTCGGTACCATAGCACTAAGTCCTAAGTCGATAAAATGGGGAATCCATATCTAATAAAGTAGTTTTTGATGATTTGGAGAAATTGTCCGGTTTATTTGCGTAATTCTACGAATCGGGAAATTACGTTTGTAAAAAGGAACATACCCCCTCCGAACATACCCCTGTCCTATTATAGGCCTTTGGGTAACATAGCAACCACGTGCTACCATAGGAACCAATATGGCGGCCTCCAGTATACAAAATGGCCAACGGAAACACGTATCACCCAAACAACACGCGCTGCGCATGCGCACTAACACCATGTATTACTATGAGGATGACGTCGCAAGATGGCCGCTCACGCGGGTTACCAGAAATCACAACATGGTGCCACTAGGTCACGTAACATGACGTCACTTCTGGTGTCCTGCCCGGGGTCCTGTTGAATAGGGACAGTTCACCACTCTCCTACTACTGGCGTGGCCGTAACAGGGTTGAACAATATATTAGACTTGTCCTCTTATAGATCTTTTTTTTCTATTACAAACGTTAACATATGTTTTTGCGAGTGAAGTGCGTGTGTGTTGTTTGCGATTTCCACACACCATCCTATCGTTTAAAGTCATCGAGCTTCTCCGAGTTGTTGTTTCTAACGTTGGCTGATGTCTGTTTCACTTGATACGTCATAACGCCATTAACTGGTTGAGGGCTAGATTATTTTTGGTGGTCTGAATTTGTTATTCATAATTTGTTTTATTACGAATTATTGGAGAGTGCCCACAGGCACTCTCCAATGAATTGTAATGGAACAAATTTATATAAACAAAATATTATTTGCGTTTGACTGAATATGAAACTTGAACAAGGAAAGTGTTGGGTTTTGCTCTGGTACTCTCATTTTTCTGAAAGCCCTGATAGTGGCTTCTAGCACTCAACCAGTTAAATAGGATGGTTGTTTAGTAAATGTGTGGGGTAAACCCGAGGCTGCCCGTTGAAAATATGGCTAATCATGACCATGACAGTTTTATGGGTGGGGGAAGCCGGAGTACCCGGAGAGAACCACCGCGCAACGGCGAGCAACTGTCAGCTCCCCAACATACTAACTCCACACAAGCAGGTATAGCATTGGCTGAAGACAGGTGCACCATCGACGCCTTGTGTCTTGCCCAAGGACACAACGCCATTGTAGCAGGTGGGATTTGAATCGAGGATATGTCAGCTTGCAGCCTGCACCTCTACCAACTGAGCCACCGTGCACCCTCCTGTCATCTCCCATATAATTATCATTATTTATCCAATATTATTAGTTACACAGTTTGTTGGTAGCCTAATATGGTATATATGGTGTCAGTTAATTTCATATTGGACGAGAGCGAGTTTGTTGGTGGCAAGAGCACACAGGGCCGTGTGTCGCTACATAGTTCCTTCAGGAGCAGAACATCACTTCGCTGCCTTGGCCAGTACACAGTCTAGACCTTTCCCCAATCGAGCATGTCGGGATAGGCCAACAGCATCCTACCAATGTCCAGGAGCTCGCCGCTGCACTGCAGAAAGAATGGAATAACATCCGTCAAGCTGATATTGGACGTTTGTGAGGAGTATTCCGCGTCGGATCAGCGCTTGTCTTGCGAACCGAGGAGGATTTACAAGGTATTGGGGTCTTGGACTGAAAGTGGTAAATTCTCTGACTGACCGTCCATGTCTTCTACAGCTCAATGTGTGGAATGTGTGCTTGGCAGACACCCAACTATCGCTGAAATCATCCACCAGATGTCACAGTGCAATGCCTCAACTGTCTGAACTAGCACTTTGTTCAAGTGTAGATATCCCAGAAATTGACAGGTGTTACAATACCACTTGACAAGTGTAATGTTGCGACACTTAAAAGGAAACAACGCAGATGACGCGGATCAGGCTCGAACTCTCGAGCTTGATCCGCGTCATCTGCGTTGTGTCCTTTTAATTATGTACCCACCAAGAGCAAGTCAACTTATGGAATATTCTGGAAGAACCACCAATGCTAGACACATGGGAAGTGCCATCCATTCAAGTTTCAGATGTCTGCCGATTGTAATGTCTAAGTGCTTAAAGCATTGCACTTTGAGTGTTAAAATCAAACCCTGAGAGTTAGAATGGATTTAACACCTTGAAAGTGTCAGTTTTAACACTTTAATTTTTAGTGTGTATCTTCATATATCTCACTTTTATGAATAGTGTACATGAGTCTGGCATTGCTTTTGTCGGCATGTTAATACTTTCTTTTCGTCCTTGTTGTTCATATTATGTACTGTATAGTTATATAAAGTATTCAGTTCAGTTGAATACTTGGGATATTCTAAACTGAACAGAGACTTGAGTGGCACAATGTCAGGGAAGATACCGTCTATCCAGTGGATTTAAAAAACGATTGGATCGTCGTTTTCATCTCCGCCACTAATTGCGTATTGTTCACTATTTTTGCGCTACTGTGCATAAATATGGGCCATTAAAACAAGAACCAGAAAGCGGGTTCCATATAAAACTCAGTTAGTACGAAGTTGATAGTAACCGGTTAAAGCGAATGTTTTTTTCAAATCCCCTGCAAAATCATCCACAATTCATATTTATTTATTTATTTATTTATTGAAGTTTAACGACACTTTCGCCAGCCGGGGTCACCTCGTGTAGGACAGTTTTAAGGGTGGTAGAAGCTGGTGTACCCGGAGAGAACCATCGAACAACGACGAGCAACTGTCAGACTCCCCAACATACTAACTCCACGCAAGCAGGGTTAGCATTGGTGGAAGACAAGTGCACCATCGACGTGCAGTACACCTTAGTACACAACGCCACCGTGCCTCCGCGTGGACAAAGGAAGAGAAGTGTCTTTCCCAGGGACACAACGCGTTTGCCCGAGGAGGGATTCCAACCGAGGACCTATCGGCTTGCACCCTGCACCTCTACCTACGGAGACACCACGCCCCCCTTCCCCCTTCATAATTCATAGTAATTATATACGCGTATAGCGAAGTCGGTTATAGCGAATTATCGGCTATTGGGAAGTTAATTTTAATCCCCGGCTACACTCAATTATTATATTTATTTATTTAATTATTAAGGTTTAACCACATTTTAACTGTCATTGTCATATCGAGTTGGTGACAGTTTTATGGGTGGAGGAAGCCGGGGTACCCGGAGAGAACCACCAAGCAACGACGAGCAGCTGCCAGCTCCCCAACATCGTAACTCCGAACTGCAGCACAGGCAGGGTTAGATTGGTTGAAGACATGCGTACCATCGACGTGCAGTACGCCTTAGTACACGGCGTCATCGATCGTGCCCTCTATGTGGACAACTGGGGTTAAGTGCCTTACCCAAGGACACAACTTGGGAATCCGAATCGATCACTCAGACGGTCACCCATCCAAGGACTAACCGGGCTCGACGTTGCCAAACATCGGTGATCTGACGAGAACACCCAGTTCAATTATATAAAGCGAATTTTATTTTCATTTTGCAGTTCTGCCATTGCTCTTAATTGATTTTCTCACGGAAGCCTGCTGTGTTTGCTTTGGGACAACAAATGAGATTAGCAGGAACGTGGCTAGTGGTTTCCGATTGGGGGTGCAGGGTAGTGAATTTCAAACTAGGGAGGGACCGGAAGGGCCCCCCTTTCGGTCCCTCCCAGTTGTTGAACATTCACAACTCAGAAAGAATTTGAAAAAGAAGCCACGAAAGGGGGCATAAAATTCAATCCAGTAACTAAAATGCCAACACGTTTATGATGTTGTTATTTACCTATTAATGCCTTCCGTTGAGGGCACTATGCTCTCATAGTGTTGCTGAGGGATGCAATAGTGCCCGAGCGATAGCGAGGGCACTATTTGGTTCCCGAAGCAACACTATGAGAGCATAGTGCCCGAAACGGAAGGCATTAATGGGTTTAGTACATCACACCCAGACCATCTCCACAACATATTAAAGATGGAACGGAGAGATAACTAACTCTTTACTATCCAAAATAAAACAATGAAATTAATAACATGAAAATGTCAGGAAAACATTAAACTATCAACTGGATTCGAACTCAACGGGTAAAGTAGAATAATGTAAATAAACACATGAAACCGATCAACCAATCATGTGGCACATAACTGGTTAACACGAGATATCATACAACAGAATCAACGTCTCACATATGGTGGTATTAACAGAGCTTGTGAGGCACTATAGAAATTCCATTATTCATCGCACTAAAGTTTTATTAACGTTCACCCCATTGAACGTGTTATGGGTACTTTCTCTGATGTACGAGCACATTTTAATTATTGTAAATATTTACAACACAATTGCTGAAATTGAATTTTGGGGCACAATACTGCATTTTGTTGCATATTTCTTTGGATTGCTTTCGAATGTCAATTGATGTTGAGTTTTTTGAACACTCGATTTCCTTCAACGCACTTATCAGATCGTCGTCATCAATATCGGTATCTAATAATTCGGGTGCTGATACTGTGGAATTTGCTGACTGGAAAGAGAGTTGCGTTGTTGTTTTCTCAACAGCATTCCTCGCTGCAGGCATTTCTGAATGTTCAGCATCTGCCGACAATGGAACTCGAGCTCTCTGACATACCTCGTTTGACATCAGCTCTTGTGTCCGAAACGTAACTTGACAATGATTTTTCATTTCTGTGTACCGATAAAGAAATAATATCGCGATCTTTGAATCCACAACCATTAAGAACTGTTATGGTCGTAGCACGCACACAGTGGTTGGTATACGTATCAGAAAGACCAACTTCTTTAGACATTTTTACCATGAACTCTCCTATGGACTTTTTTCCCATTGCCCTTCGCTCAAACCAACATTCGTCATTCTCGTGGTATGAATTTTGGGGAATTTGAAAGAACACATCACACTCATGGTTTCGTTTCATAAGATATCGTTGAAAACTATTAACAGGGCACATTTTTGTGCCAGTTTCATACATTCTAGGTCCATCACCTTCATCCTCATTCGTTACACCTGTGTGATTTTTTGTTCGCTCAGAAGTAGTTTTCAGGATGTATTTTCTTCCAGTGTCATCAGTTTTAACTACAAAATCACAAGCTTTAATTTTTCGAATGTTTTCTCTCCCTCTCCGACAAAAGTAAAATAAAAGCTCAAACATTACTTTATTCAAAAGACCTCTTGGAATGTCCGGATTAAACACAATTGGGTGCTGATATAATTTCCTTAGATCGCCTGAAATAGAATGAAACACTAAGCATCAAAGCAGAATAAACGTTTACACGGTCAATCACAATCGTTTATTGTGATCGAAGATAAATAATATTCAGTGCCCTCTCTAACACTCTTATTCAAAACTATTTAATTGATAGGTCTACAATTTATTTATTTATTCATGTTTATGATAACTTTCAGCAAACATTGCTGCCCGTTATTTATTTACTTTCTCTCACAACTGTTCTTATGTGTCTCTTGTCGATTTGAGTAATAAACAACACTCGTCTATTTCGTGTAATTAACAAGACTGTGTATTTATACGAGAACAAATAATTACAACACCACTGTCTATTGCAGACACTGACTTGTTCACTTTCTAGTTTTGTTGTGTTTTATTTTATTATGTATTTTTTATAGTTACCTGGCGGAATGGGTTTGTTGTGTCGGACTGTTCCTTTTCCGTCTTCTCTTGTTTTCTTCAACATGCTGTCGAATACACGATTAGCACCTTTGTTATTATATCAAAGTGTCTCTCATGAGGGAGTTCTTGCAAATATCTTCTTATTCCTTGACGAATGGCACAAATACTGCTTTTGGAATACAAATCAGCATCGCGATTTCTAACGTTTGTATAAAAGTCTTTCAATAGTTCCGTTAATCTTCCAACATCTAACGTTTCAAATGCACCATTCCTTTTTCTGTCAGAACAGAACTGCCGGAGAATATTGACAGCATATTTGGTTAAACTAACAGTCTTTCGGCTCTGATGTTGTTCAAAAAAAGAATTAACATTCTCGTTTGCGAATCTCGAAACGCTCATTTTATTTCTATTCGTCTCCACATTTGCCGTCTGCTCAGAAAAAAAGGGGAATCCCCTCGGGATTCTGTTTGCAATGCGTGCGCACTATTGCATGACTCCGGGCACTATGCTTGACTCCGGGCACTATGCTTTCATAGTCCCTATCAATACAGCCAATGAGAATACGGGGATTTGTCACGTGATGTACGAAATAGAGATTATTACCATTATGTGGATGTACAAAATATGTATCCGAGTCGAGCTCCGGGTTCTAAGGGTAGATCACGACTCGTTGAATCATTTTATCTTACAATATATTGGGGATAAGTCAATAATGTAGGCGAATATATAACGAACTATTTATTCGACCGGATGAACAAAAAGAAAAAAAATGGAACTGAAGCGAAAGTGACGTGCTTGTATCCGACTCCTTGATACAAACATCTGTATCATGGGGTCGGATACACGACAGTTGCGGAGTAAATACAGACAAAATACATGCTGATTGTAAGATAAACGGTATTATTCTGGGAATTAAAATATGTGCTAAACAAATGGTCAAGCTTAGAACTTTGAGCAATTCGCAAGGTACTAACATTAAATCAAATCTTATGCGGGTATGACCAGTTTTCGATGTTTTATCATTTTGGAACTGTGAATGGTGGAATTAACTCAGGGTAAAGATGTCACATGGTGTAATTTGTAAGTGCATTTCGAGGATTTTTTTTTTATTACGATAAGTAAACGTACCGTACTATAGAAATCTCGTACCGATTGATATCATGCATACTTATGAAGCTCTATATTGCGTACACTATAGTTGTAAATAGTAACAGTCAGGATTTTGGCCGATTTGAAACCGAGTTGGAATTTGGGAAGTAAAGTAGACATCAGCATCGCCAAAGAATCTCTAAAATCCAGATAGATGGAATTTCCAACTGCTAATGACTTGCCCTCCGAATTACCAACTATAGGACAATTTGGCTAGGATTGGGGGGTGACACTCCGACCCCCTGTCGCCACGCCACGCCCCTGGAGATTAGCATTTGAGCTTACCATGTGATCAGGGAATTATTTTAAAATGAAATATCGACAAAAGCTTATTATTGGAGTGTTTTGATAAAATTCTGAACAGGAGTTCAGGTGTTGAAGAGAAGATCAAGTCTAGAAACAGTTAGCAATTCTGATCTTAAAAAAATAATAATTGAACTAGAAAATAAATTTACTGTTGGTTTTGAAAGCCTGGGGCAAGAAATTACACAACTAAGATCCGAGGTGTCGCTTGTAAAAACCTAAATCACAGCTATCAACACAACAATTGGTGCGATGAAATCTGAACACATCGACTTAACTCGGTCTGTTGAGTACAATCTCCTCCTGTATGGAGTCAGTGAGACATCTGGAGAATGTAAATACTGCAGAGTTGAACAGTTTCTCAAGGAAGATTTACGATACAGCGATTCCGATGCATCCCGTGGTGTGAGTCGTCCTGTTAATATACATCAATTCCCCTCCTCCAATATTGGCAATTCAAACTCAACACCATCACCACCCAAATCGTTAATCATTAGACTAGGGCATTATAGAGACAAACAGGACATGTTAAAGGCTGCACCCAAGCTTAATGGGGCAAGAAAAAAACATTAAAACTGACTTACCCCCCTCTCTGAAAAGAGAGCGGGGCAGACTCTCTACTATAGCCTATAAGCTGAGGACCGATAAACGTTTCCAAACCAGAATCAGAGTCGCCGGTGTAAGAGTCATTCTGAAGTTTAAGGAATCTGTATCTGGGAGAAGGAAAGAATATATCGAGTAGGCAGTCACACCAACACCCATAGTGTCTTGAGTTCCCGCATATCTGTAACTTATCTATACAGAGACCTTGATTATGAAAAATATATACAAACACGTGCACACACATACGCATATATTATTATATGTGTGCGTGTATACCTGTGTGTATGCACCTCTACATGAATTTATCGAGGTTGCTGTCATGCTCGGGGGTTGGAAAATACCCCCCTCTCCCCCCCCCCCCCCCATACAGGTAAATTTGTGCATACATGATCTCCTTTCCTACTTGGCAGAGTCTAGATCTATTCGCTCACCACTGATCTCATAGTTACTACCCCCTCTCACCCTATTTTATTACCCTACTTAATTTTAGGATTTCCATGTGTAGGTAAATACATGCATGTATATGCAACCAAAAACAGCCATTAATAACTTCTACAAATGTTCACGCCATCATCTATAAACACATAAACATATGTAACCAGTACCGGGGGGGGGGGGGGGGGGGGGGGGGGGGGCGCGGGTGGCGTTGCGGTAACCGGTTCTCGTCAGATCACCGAAGTTAAGCAACGTCGAGTAAGGTTAGTTCTCGTATGGGTAACCGTCTGAGCGATCGATTCGGACTCCCGCGTTGTGTCCCTTTGGCAAGGCACTTAACCCCGATTGTCCACATGGGGGGGCACGATGACGCCGTGTACTAAGGCGTACTGCACGTCGATGGTGCGCATGTCTTCAACCCATCTAACCCTGCTTGTGCTGCAGTGCGGAGTTACGATGTTGGGGAGCTGGCAGCTGCTCGTCGTTGCTCGATGGTTCTCCCCGGGTACTCCGGCTTCCTCCACCCGTAAAACTGTCACGTTCATGATCAACCATTGTGCATTGTATGTGACCTTAAACACCAATAAATAAATAAATAAATAAATAAATAGCCAGTACCAAAGCAAAAGCCAACATTTCCCATGTTTATGTTTTGTATTTAGGCAAACATAAACAATATTTTGTTCATATAGGTCTGCTCTATTGCAACTTATTGGTTTGTTGTGGAACAAGTTTTATGTGATAAAAAATGAGACCACCATAAATAATCCGATGCTCAATCAGTTACATAGGATCCACTCTTTTTCCTTTTCTCCATTTACCTCTACATATACACGAATGTTTATTGAATTTATCGAGGTTGCTGTCATGCACGTGGTTGGTGAAGATCCTCCAACCTCACCCCACCCCATCCCATACTGGTGTATTTGTGCATACTGCATGGCAGAGTTTCGATCTAATCACTCACTACTGACGCCCCCCCCCCCCCCCCCCTAGTTTCATTAGCTACTCAACTTTAGGCTTCACATGTGTATGTAGGTGCATGCATATATATGAATGCGCTTGCAATTAACCCTTTACCCAACGCAGACGATATCAAAATTTATTATTTTAAATATCATTTTTTCAAATTTTTCAAAAAAATTCAACAAAACCATATCATGTGACCCCCTCGTTGGAACGAGCTCGACGAGCTCGTTCCAACGAGGGGTCACATGATATGGTTTTGTTGAAATTTTTTGAAAAATAATATTTTTTCAACTGCTGAATTTGCATATTACGCGGGCGGATGCGGCCGATTCGTTGGGGTAAAGGGTTAATGAACGTTCAAAAGCTAACCGTTAATAACTTTTTCCGAATATTCACGTCAGCATCTATAAACACAAAAACATATGTAACCAGCACCTGAGCAACAGTCAACATTTCCATGTTTATGTTTCATATTCAGTCAAACGCAAACAACATTTAGTTTATATAAGTTTGCTGTATTGCAAATTATTGGAGAATGTCCGTGGGCATTTTCCAATGGCTTGTAATGTAGCGAGTTTTATGTAATAAATTTAGACCACGAAAAATCATCTAGCCCCCAGTCAGTTACATACATGTAGGACCATTGTTTTCTTTCGATTTCAATAGGACCACTGTTTTTCCTTTACTACATTCACCTCCACATATACACGGATTTATACATGAACTTATCGAGGTTGATGTAATGCTCGGGGGGATGATTAACACCCCTCCCCCTGCTTGTGTATTTTTGAATACTTTTTTTTCCTTTGCCTCCCTTTGCGCACTTCTCTGCATATGTACCTTGCAAATCAGGATCACTGTTATAGTCTTCCCCAAATCCGGTAATATTCGTTTGATCTCCACTACTCTGCAAAAAATATAGGTTCTCTTTAGAACCAAAACTGGTTCCAATCTTGTCCCTGAGATGGAACCAGTTCTGTTTAAGCAGTATTTATTTCAAATCAAATAAATTTACCAAGATTACCATTCAATTTTAACAGAATATTACATGAACTGAAGTAGATTCAGCAGTAAACTTGGAGCTTATTCAACGCAGTCCGCCAAACATGTTGGAACAAAGGAGATATGAACAGTTGGCATATCGAACGATATGCCAACTGTTCATATCTCTTTTGCTTAATAATGATTTGAGACAACCTCGTGTAAGCTCTAAACTTACGGCTGAAACCCCCCTCAATTTATGTTTAATTCTGTTAATATTTAATATTAATCTTTATAAATTTATTTGATTTGAAATAAATACTGTTTAAACAGAACTGGTTCCATCTCAGGGACAGGATTAGAACCAGTTTTGGTTCTAAAGAGAACCTATATTTTTTTCAGTGTACATCTGATGCGCACGGTATACACAAATCCGACATGACAGAGTTTCAATCTATTAACTCACTACTGATGTCCTTGATCTTACCCCCTCCCATTTAATTACCCCCCCCCCCCCCTCCCCCAAACTTTAGGTTTTACATGTGCATGTAAGGGCATGCATATATGTGCATGTGCTTGCAATTAATTAGTGTGCAACAGATACCTAACCATTAACAACTTTTCCGTATGTTCATGTCATCAGCTAAAAACAGATAAACATATGTAACCTGTACCAGGACAAAAGCCAGCATTTTCCATGCTCATGTTTCATGTTCAGTCAAACGTAAAAATACTTTTGTTTATATAAGTTTGTTCTGTTGCAAATTATTGGAGAGAGCCAATCGGCAGTCTCCAATGGTTTGAGATAAAACAATTTTTGAATAACAAATCAGGTAATGGCCATTCTTTCCTCGATACATCAAATGTACACGTGTGCGTGCTCAGTTAAACGCAGTAAGTATTTTGTTTATGCAAGTTTATTCTGTTGCGAATTATTGGATAGTGCCTATTCGAGATGGAAGAAGTTTTGAATGACAAATTAGGTAATGCTTATTCTTTCCCGAACACATCAAATGCGCACATATACGCGTTTAGTCAAACGCAAAAAAAATATTTTGCTTATTTTAGTTTGCTCTGTTACAAATTCGTCTCTTGAGTTCCAATGTGTTCTGTGTGTCTACTGACACATAGAACACATTGGAACTCAGGAGACGAATTGTTGGAGGGTGTCTGTGGGCAATCTCCAATAGTTTGAGATAGAGAAGTCTTTGAATAACGATATAGATAATGTTCATTCCTTCTCCAATACATCAAATGGTCACATGCACGTGTTCAGTTAAACGCAAAACAAAATATTTTGTTTATAGCGAGCGCCCCCAGAACGGGCGAAGCCCGTTTGGAAGCGAGCTCAAAAACTTAACAAGTGTAAATGAGTCAATTCTTCTGAAACTCCTCTACAGCTTTGATGTCAAAACTTGTGTCTCCGTGCCGGCTGCCATTTTGAAATCAACAGGATGTTTGTTCACCGGAAGGAACACGCGAGAAGAGACTTTACGAGAACGGCTCTTATTCGAGGAATCTTCCCAAGAACAAAAAGTGACAATATAATTGTTTTCAAAGGAACATTCGGATACCAATTGGGTAAAGTGAGTGAACCATCAGTTGAGGGAAGTAATAGAGGAGGGGGCGTGGGGGGGGGGGGGGGGGGTTGCTATTGAGATGTTCTCCCATAATACACCGGGAGTCAGACTAATTTACAATTTACTACATCACGTGACGTTCCTAGCAACACCCCTAGCAACAGGCGATCTATTGGACCGATTTTAACCAATATTGATATATGGACCCATAATGCAATAGGGGTTCAAACCAAGGAGTCGGTAATGATGTCTTTTTGTTTCCCTAGCAACGAACGTGCCCGCCCTAGCAACGAGCGACCTCTTGGGCCAATTTTGACGAAATTTGATATGTGGATCCACAATGCACTAGGGATGCAAACCAAAGAATCGAAAGTGGTATCAGTTGGTTTCCCTAACAACCAACGTGTCTCCCTAGCAAGGGGCGACCTACTAGGCGAATTGGACCCATAATACATCAGGGATTCAATCCAAGGAGTCGGTAATGATGTTAGTTTGTTTCCCAAGCAACCAACGCGCCTCCCTAGCAACGGACGACCTATTGGACCAATTGGAACAAATTGATATATGAACCCATAATGCACTAGGAATCCAAACCAAAGAGTCGAAAATTATGTCAGTTGGTTTCCCTAGCAACCAACGTGCCTCCCTAGCAACGGGCGTCCTCTTGGGCCAGTTTCGGCCAAATTTGATATGTGGACCCACAATGCACTAGGGATCCAAACAAAAGAATCGAAAATGGGTGTCAGTTGGTTTCCATAACAACCAACGCGCCTCCCTAGCAACGGGCGACCTACTAGGCCAATTTTGACTAAATTTGATACGTGGACCCTTAATGCACCAGGGATTCAAACCAAGGAGTCGTAATGATGTCAGTTTGTTTCCCTAGCAACCAACGTGCCTCCCTGGCAACGGGCGACCTATGGGCAAGTTTTGACCAAATTTGATATGTGAACCCATAATGCACTAGGAATCCAAACCAAGGAGTAGGTAATGATGTCAGTTTGTTTCCCTAGCAACGAACGTGCCTCCCTAGCAACGAGCGGCCTCTTGGACCAATTTCGACCAAATTTGATATATGGAACCACAATGCACTAGGGATCCAAACCAAAGAATCGAAAACGGTGTCACCTGGTTTCTCTAACAACCAACGTGCCTCCTTAGCAACGGGCGACCTAATGGGCAATTTTGACCAAATTCAATCCATGGACCAACAATGCACTAGGGATCTTAAACATGTTGGTTGACACGATTGTATTGACTTGAAGTTGAATGAGACTACCTGCGCTCGCTTTTAGGTACCACCTATTTCATATTATAAGTTTGTTCTATTGCAAATTATTTGAGAGTGCCCTATGAGCAGTCCTCAATAGTTCGAGATGGGACAAGCTTTGAATAACAAATTAGGTAATGTTCATTCTTTTTTCTCCCCCCACTGCATGTGTAACATACGTCAGTCCAGGGTGAGATAGCAGGGAGAGACAGATGTATCCCACCCCACCCACGTGACGTTATACATTTATAACGTTATTATGACGTTGTTCATATCGTATCAGTTTCTTGCTACCAACTAATTCATATTGACGTCATCAGAATGCCGTGTGATCAAAGTTTGATGCTCTAAAACTCTTTAAACCCCCAAGATGCCACCGTTCCTAATTGATTTCGTGGTATATACCTTTGGTATATACGTAACTTTTGCATGCTCTTTCGGATGGTGTCATTAGTTTTTCAAAACAACGAATACCAAATGAGTTGATTATATCAGCACGTGACCGCCGATTACCTCTGGCCAACATTACCGGGACAAGATATTTGAGCCAGACACTCGGCAAGCCTCGTGTCTGGCCCAAATATCTTGCCCTCGGGTGAGATTTTCCCATCCCACACCGTACCCATCAGGGATTATAATAATCCACAACATCAAATGTGTACGGATACATATATCCGACTTGGCAGAGTTTTGACATATTCACTCAATACTCATGCCCTTGCATTTACCCCCACCCCCCACCACCACCCAAATTCCACTGCCCTACTGTAGGCTTTACATGTCTTTGTAAATGCATGGCATGTGTATGCTTGTTATTGTAATTAATGAGTGCTCAACCGAAACCGAACCATTATTAACTTTTTCACATGTTCACGTCATCAGCTACAAATACAAATACATATGTGTTATCAGTGCCTCAACAGACGCCAGCATTTCCCATGCTCATATTTCAAGGTCAGTCAAACGCAAACAAAATTGTGTTAATATAAGTCTGTTCTGTTGCAAATGATTGGAGAGTGCCTATGGGCACTCTCCAACGGTTTGTAGCAGAACGAGGTAGGAATAACAAATTTAGACCACCAAAAATTTAGCCCACAAGAAGTTAAAAAAGATCACCGTTTAAATTCGACCACTGTTTTTCAATCATTCCACCTCACCCATCCATCTATTTTAGATAGTGCTTCGTATACAAACAATGTGTCCATAAATGTACCCCACAATAAAGTACCCATCCGAATGCAGTCTTACATGCATGCACGTGAAATCACGCGCATACGTGTGTGTGTATTCACGTGCATGCCACCATTTGCACCAAGAAGAATACAGCTTTTTATACTAACCTATACTTATCTCATATTATTTATTTATTTATTGGTGTTTAAGGTCACATATTTATACAGAATGGCTAATCGTGACCGTGACACTTTTACGGGTGGAGGAAGACAGAGTACCCGGAAAGAAACACTTATCACATAAGTATGTACTAAACGAATGCACCTGTGTGAGCATGCGCGTAACGGCATACGTTAAATCGTGCGTGTCTTCTCGAAAATGCACTTCTTATGCGCAAATTACCGCGGATGCCACCATCGTTCTATGGAGTCGAAAATCTTCCCGTTTACGTGCATAAATGAAATGATTGGTATTCTAATCCTATACCCTTACAGTTAAAACTAGAAGTCCTGTTACGAATAGTGCGCTTATCTAGGCTTAACGGCGCGTTGGAATTGCGCGCAGCTGCCATATCGAATGGCATCCAAAGCACGGCAGGTTCTCCTGGTTACTCATAGCAAACACATGCAATGTTTCTGCCAATGGACCTCCAGGTAACCCGGAGGTCCCTTGGCTGAAACATTGCTTGTGCACAGGCGATATGTACAGAATTTAATAGCTTTACTTGGGCCATAACGCGCACATTAACGCGAATATCAACGTGCTATTCAACGTGGACTTCTAGTTTTAACTGTAAATATCACCTCCCTTGAATATGCAAACGATCGTTGTAAACATCATGTTATACCTTAATGTATGGTGTTTGTACTTGAAATTCAACACATTCATGTATGCTAATGAATGCATCTCTGCGAACATGCGTGCATCTGCACGAGTATGTGAGTAGAAGGATGTATGCGTATACCCCCTTTTGCAATCCTGTTTTGGCGAGTCTTTGTGTGACATTGAAAACGTGTGCAACACGCAACTTGGATAACTGATTTGAAAGTGGGGCAACATATAGTACGTGGAGAGTGTATTATCACTAAATCACCCGCAGAGTTGAGATTCCACCCAAGCAATAATTGCAAATTTGCTGCAAAGCATAACCAGCGCAAGCAAAGTTTCAGCCAATGGATCTCCGGGTTTAACCCGGAGGTCCATTGGCTGAAACATTGCTTGTGTTTTTTGTGGGTATGTACAAAATTTGAAAGTTATCCCTTGGGTGATAACTCCACTCCGTGGGTGATTTAGTTACAATCCACTCTCCACGTACTGTATCATCGCGTTGAAACCAAAAGGTTCTTCTTCCAGTGGAAGATAGAGTCTTGTGGTTCTCACGCGACAATCAATGTGCACCCCCCCCCCCCCCCCCCCCCCCCCGCTTTCACCTCTCCGCGACCATAATCGACACATGTATTTGAAATTCTACGCATTTATTTATGAAAATGAATGCACCTCAGGGAACATACGTGCATCTGCACGAGTATGTAGGTGAGTGGATCTATGTGTATGCCGCCTTAAGCACTGCTGTATAGGCGAGCCATCTTTGTGTGACATATGAAGTTAGAAATCGTCCCGTATACGCGCACAAATGAAACGAATGATATTCCAATCCCATTTTCTTAAATATTACCTCCCTTGAATATTCAAAAGATCGATGTGGACAACGTGTTACAGTTTAAGGTATGCTGTCTGTATTTAGAATTCTGCAAATTCATGTATGCAAATGAGCGCATCCCTGCGAACATGCGTGCATCGGCACGAGTATTTGGGTAAAAGGATCTATGTGTATTAGTGTTCAACCGATGATCGGAACCGGTCACCACAATCGCCCGATTATGGGCAATCGGATGACAACGGCAACGGCTCCTGGAACATCGGTTCAACCGATTGTTGCCAAGCAATTTGTGATTTTTCTGAATCGCATTTCATTATCTTCTGCAGTTGTTCAATTGTTAATGTAAAATTATGTCGATGATACCATTCAATAAAGTTGAGAAACAACCACAATGTGTATTCTTAATCTCTCCAGACGCCCATTACGGGATATACGTGTTAAACGACATGTGAAGCTTACAACTGAGCACACTTGCAGCAATCGCCAGTTCATACCGGAAAAGTGAAGGATGCACTCCATTGGCTCAGGTCGCAGTAAAATTATCAGTCGCGCGCACTTGGGCGGTAAACGTGGCTCTGAGAGCCACGTTTACCGCCCAAGTGTGCGCGACTGGTAATTTTACTGGGACCCCAGTCAACGACGTTTAACACTTTGAAAAATGTTCAGTTTAATGTAGTTCTTTCGAGCCTCGACTTGTCTTGTAGTGCACGGTATTACAATCGGAATCGGCATCAGAATCGGCCGATTGTGGGCTCAAATAACCGGTAACCGGCCAGCGACCATTTTTGGTAATCGGTTGGACACTAATGTGTATACCCCCTTATGCAATCAAGTATAGGCGAGTTGTCTTTAAAGACATACGCAACGCGCAAGCTGGAGAACAAATTTTAAAGTGGGCCAACATATCATCGCGTGGGAACCATAGGGTTCTATTTTCCAGTGGAAAATAGAGTTTTGTGGTTATCACGCGACAATGTGTACCTACCCTTCACCTCTCTGACGACCATAGCCTACACATACATTGCGTGTCTTCTATCATCTTGTCCATCACAGGATTGATATTGTGTGTCTAGTACTGACTACCCATTAGATGCATCCATATGCACTGAGGCCGGTTCATGGCGACTGCACTATATGTATGGAAACGCGCACAACACGCAAATTCAGTAGCTAATTTGAAATTGAAACTGCATGCGTACCCCCCCCCTCCCCCACCCCCCGATTCATCTCCATCCGACGACCATAGTCAAAATATACAATACATGTTATCTGACTATCTCGTCACAGATTCAATATTGCAGAGCTACCCATTAATTAAATCCACCTCCCTGGGTATGCGCCCGCGACTACAGGCTCATTGATGCTCAGACATATATATGCCTTCAGGTAATAAATTTTATCATGCTCACGGTTTGTGTGTACTTGGGCATTTGCGACCTGGGCACAGTGTTATGGACTTTATATGTGAGCTTTGTGGCACTGTATTTTCAAATTACGCCATTCAATTTTCTTAGGATAGTTGTACAGATGTGTTTACGAGTATAATCAGCACGTACTCATTTATATCCGCAGGTGTAAATATGTTGCATGTTTTCGTTTCTCACTTGATCGCATTACTGGTCTTGGATTTATTATTGTCATCCACTTCTTACTCGGATAGACTCGTATTAATACGCATCCATATTATAACCTTACTCGGATAGGCTCGTATTAGTACACATCCATATTATAACCTTACTCGGATAGGCTCGTATTAATACGCATCCCTATTATAACCTTACTCGGATAGACTCGTATTAATACGCATCCCTATTATAACCTTACTCGGATAGACTCGTATTAATACGCATCCATATTATAACCTCGATAGTATTCTACAGTAATTTGATGACAATACTTGCTTTTATTTAATGCTCAGGCATCAATTCACGCTGAAAAATTAAGTCATATTCCCCTGTCGGTCGGCAAAACGAAATATCAAAATGATATTTAGAAATCGATATTTCATCGTAGGTTCGGATGACGAATCACATGTACTTTAAACGAGTCAGCACATCAGTAATGAATTCCAGACTCCCAAATACAAATGAATTCGAATAATTGATAGTGACAGTGACTAAATCAATTCATTAAATCAGCGGTTTCAAAGTTTGACTTTCTCATTCACCTTCCAGCGAAAAGCCGATATCACTTTCAACTTTCTTCAGTTCAACTTCACACGTCTTCAGTGCATTGAGTTCAAAAAAATTAAAATGACGTGTCTTGTTATTGAAAATAAGAAAGTGGTGTTTTTTGTTATTGTTCTATTTCTTCGAAACACATTGCGATTATTTCAATTCGCCAGCCTTGGTAAATCGTAAAGTTAGGGGAGAAATAAGACGGGACTACTTTTTGTGCGGATATTCACACATTCCAATGGTTGGAGTTTGGTTGTTGTAATTTTTGTATGGACGCCGGTTCGGCACATAAATTTTGCGCCTTAATGGCAAATAAAGGCCACAAATTGGAGAGTTTGTAGTCGTAGAGCATTAAATAAAAAGAAAATTCACGAAAATTTGATGAATACCGAAAATATCTCGTTCGTGGCTACAAGAAATATGAGGATCTTCACGAGCGACTGCGTCGCTCGTGAAGATCCTCATATTTCTTTGTAGCCACTCACGAGATATTTTCGGTATTCATCAAATTTTCGTGAATATCCTCTATATATTCATTCACGGAATGGATCTCGTGTATATTTATAACAGTGTGGTATGTGTCTCGTGCACCAAACACACCCCACCCACCCCACCCACCCCTACCAACGCACTTTTTAATATTTTCTCACTTTTCAAATACGATCCTCACCAAGAAATCCGCTCGATAGTCAACAACAACTCAATACTCACTTGACTGTGTCATATTATACTTTTGATTCTAAACACCCAAACAAGTACCTTAAATCCCAAGTAATCCAGTGATCTCATTGTCAGTTATCAATCAAACACAGTAATTTCAAACAATGCATTTCGTTGTCTGAGTTCTAGAATGCATAGGTGACATAGAACATTCTAACACTCAGGGGACGATTTGTCACCGGATAGGATGTACTGTTGGACAGTAAACGGTAATCCAGCCGTCTTTAGATCAACACTAATATTCATAACTGGGTCGACTGTTGATTAGACACCTATTTCCCAAAGTCTCGCCAGGAAGTATGTTACCCATGTGCAGTTAACCGATAGCGCCATTATCTTGTGTATCAGGATACATTGTTGACCCATACTTTCGACGTCCAACTTTCATTACAACTAGCCGCATGTGAGAGGTGATACAAGTCCGCCCTCACTGATATTTTCTGTTCAACTCAGTCAAGTGTTTGCTCCGAAATAATACCGTATGATTAATTATGTCCCTCGACCAGCGTGTTCAGTTTCGCTAATGGACCTATTCACCGAAAGAACTGGGACAGGCAGTGTTGATGCTGCATGTGGAAAAATTTTTTTTAAAAACTTTCTGCAGCACCCAAACGATATCAATCAGCTGCGAGTAACATCCGTTTGTTTCTTGGTCGACAATACAAACTTAGATCAGTTAACAGAAGATCCTCATTAGTGTTCAACCGATGATCGGAACCGGCCACCACAATCGGCCGATTATGGGCAATCGGACGACAACGGCAACGGCTCCTGGAACATCGGTTCAACCGATTGTTGCCAAGCAATTTGTGATTTTTCTGAATCGCATTTTATTATCTTCTGCAATTGTTCGATTGTTAATGTAAAATGATGTCGATGATACCATTCAATAAAGTTGAAAAACAACCGAATGTGTATTCTTAATCTCTCTAGACGCCCTTTACGGGATATACGTGTTAAACGACAAGTAAAGCTTACAACTGAGCACACTTGAAGCAATCGCCAGTTCATACCGGAAAAGTGAAGGATGCACTCCATTGGCTCAGGTCGCAGTAAAATTACCAGTCGCGCGCACTTGGGCGGTAAACGTGGCTCTGAGAGCCACGTTTACCGCCCAAGTGTGCGCGACTGGTAATTTTACTGCGACCCCAGTCAACGACGTTTAACACTTTGAAAAATGTTCAGTTTAATGTAGTTCTTTCCAGCCTCGTCTCGTCTTGTAGTGCACGGTATAACAATCGGAATCGGCATCAGAATCGGCCGATTGTGGGCTCAAATAACCGGTACTCGGTCAGCGACTATTTTTGGTAATCGGTTGGACACTAATTCTTATCCAAAAAAGGTATGCGATTTACATTATTTACGTATATTTATTAGTCAATTATCTTACTTGATTTTCTCACTCGTCTCCGCCCCACGTAATTGTTGTTATTGGGTGTGTGCATCAGAGTGTGTGTGCGTATGAGGGTGCATGTGGGCGATGGTGTGAGAGTGTGTGTTTGTGGGGGGGGGGGGGTACGTGAGGGTGTGGGTGGGGGGTAGGTGGGGTGACATGTGCATACCTGTGCGTATGTGTGAATATGAGAGTGTGTTTACGCCCACGTGTGCGGATGTGCGTGAGTGAGTGAGGGTGTGTGTGTGTGTGTGTGAGGAGCAGTGTTTTGTGTGCATACGGGCGTAGGTGTGTGCTTGTGGGCATGTGTGATTACCCACATTAGTGTGGGCGCAAGTAGGCGTGTCTGCACGGAGTAATTTTAGTGTAGTGTATTTTAACAACTGGTTGCTCTACTTGTCTTATACGCAGAACTAAGTCTTTTAAAGGATATTCCCATCATTGTATGACTTCTTGTTCCTGCACATACATCTTTGGCATCAGTGCGTTCTCGCAAATGCTCGACTTCTTTTCTAAATTTTACTTGATTGTGGACTATGGCTAATAATATCCCATTTGATGAGATCCGGAATTCTGACGCTTATGATTTCATATCCAAGTTCAAAACTTCACTGGGTATTGATGGTAGTGACACTGACCATCGATACACTATTGACAATTCAAGCTGTAATTCCTATATACCAGAGAATTTTAGCAAAGAAATACCAGAAAAAACTAAGCCATTGTTTCTTTTCAATTTGAACTGCCGAAGTTTGAATGCTAACTTTGAGAATGTTCAAAATCTTTTATGTGACATGTACCCTAGGAAAAATATATTTGCTGCCGTAGGACTTACTGAAATATTTGAAGTGAAAAAAGATACATGTTTTGAATTCGAAGGCTATCACCTTTTAATTCATCAAACACGACCAACAGATGATGATGGCAGAGGAGGTGTTGGGTTATTTATTAACGACAACATTAGCTTCAAACAACGAAGTGATTTGTCAATCTTCATACCTCACGTATTTGAATCTCATTTCATCGAAACAACCTCTAAAAAGAAATGCATTATTGGAATCATTTATAGACCCAACACCTCACCAAAAGCTGACCATGACCTTTTCTTGTCCACACTGTCCGAACTCTTGAATAAAATCATCCTGGAGAATAGTGTCCAACCGATTACCAAAAATGGTCGCTGACCGATTACCGGTTATTTGAGCCCACAATCGGCCGATTCTGATGCCGATTCCGATTATAATACCGGGCCCTACAAGACAAGACGAGGCTCGAAAGAACTACATTAAACTGAACATTTTTCAAAGTGTTAAACTTCGTTGACTGGGGTCGCAGTAAAACTACCAGTCGCGCACACTTGGGCGGTAAAGAGCCACGTTTACCGCCCAAGTGCGCGCGACTGGTAATTTTACTGCGACCTGAGCCAATGGAGTGCATCCTTCACTTTTCCGGTATGAACTGGCGATTGCTGCAAGTGTGCTCAGTGGTAAGCTTTACATGTCGTTTAACACGTATATCCCGTAAAGGGCGTCTTGAGAGATTAAGAATACACATTGTGGTTGTTTCTCAACTTTATTGAATGTTATCATCGACATCATTTTACATTAACAATTGAACAATTGCAGAAGATAATAAAATGAGATTCAGAAAAAAATCACAAATTGCTTGGCAACAATCGGTTGAACCGATGTTCCAGGAGCCGTTGCCGTTGTCATCCGATTGCCCATAATCGGCCGATTGTGGTGGCCGGTTCCGATCATCGGTTGAACACTACTGGAGAATAAAAAAGCTTAGTTATGGGCGATTTCAATATTGACCTGAAAACTGAACTTTTTATCGACTCTGTATTCAACACAGGCATCTTGCCTCTCATCACTAAGCCGACGAGAGTTACCGAAACTTCGGCAACTCTAACAGATCATATCCTTAGTAATGACTCCACTACACACGTATCAGGGATTGTCATTTCTAATATCAGTGATCACGTTGCAACGTTCTGCACTGGCGACTTGGAAAAACAAAATGGACGCCCAATACAAATTCATAAATGCTCCTTCAAGAAAGTGAACATGGACCACTTCAAGAAGCTCCTATTAGGTAGAGATTTTTCAGACGTTTTCGATACATCCGATGTCACCCTAGCATATGACCTGTTTATCGATACATTTTACAAAGCATTTAATGAAGCTTTCCCATTGGAAGTAACATCAGTACCTTCAAAATATATTAGATGCGAACCCTGGATGACGGCCGGACTATTAGAGTCTTCCCTACACAAACAAAAGCTGAACAGGAAAAAACTGAAATCTCCGACTACCCAAAATATCGCGAACTACAAACAATTTTGTCACATCTTCAATCGTATCAAACGAGCAAGCAAGTCAGTCTACTATCATATTATCTTGTTAGATAATAAACACGACCTCAAAACAAAACATGGCAAATATTACGTAAAGTCATTAATAAATTGGATCGAAAAACTGAACCACCAAATACCTTTGTCGATAACAATATCACTTTAAACGACCCCAAACAAATTGCCGACAAATTCGATGCATTCTATGCCAATATTGGGAAATTAGGAGGTGACCAAGAGCCGGACACAAATAATCACTTTTCACATTATATGAAGCATAATAATGGAAACTCATTATTTGTAACCCCAACGAATACACAGGAGGTTATCTTTGGTATTTCCAAATTGTCTTCAAAACCAACAAGAGATCAAGGTGAAATGTCTACAAAACTTTCGAAAGCCGTCGCTTGTGACGTCGCCAGCCCATTAACACCCATCAACAACACATAATTTTCATCCAGTCATGTGCTAACCAAAATGAAAATAGCCAAAGTCATACTAATCTTCAAGTTTGGTAACCCTCAAATGTTTAATAATTGTGGACAACCCAACGTGCCCCGACTGTGTCACTCCCCCAGCCGTAATCTTCTGGCATTTCATCCTCCTCTTCCCACCACTTAATCCTCAAATACATTCTAGCGCCCTTGAATCAAAAATAAAAGACCAAACAAACCCATTTTGGGGAAAGCACTTCGATACACTGATGCCAAAGAAACTTGATACCTTTCTTTTTGACGGGAATGGCAGGACAACAGCCTTATAGGCTATGCCATTTCCATGCTGTATATAGACAAAACTACATGTATGTTTCAATGAGTCGTTTTGTATTCAATGAGTCAGATGTGCGTAGGAAGAAAACGTCGAGACCGAAGGTCGAGACGTTTTCTTTCTACGCACATCTGACGAATTGAATACAAAACGGCTCATTGAAACATACATGTAGTTTTGTATTTATTACATGACCCAAGCACCTACTGACCTAATTTTCTTTTCTATCAACGGTGGTAAACACCATGCACTTTATGCAGTCGCATT
Organism: Pictodentalium vernedei; assembly: GCA_031216915.1. Taxonomy (NCBI): domain Eukaryota; kingdom Metazoa; phylum Mollusca; class Scaphopoda; order Dentaliida; family Dentaliidae; genus Pictodentalium; species Pictodentalium vernedei. The sequence goes on from CM062290.1 coordinate 471,764,046, forward strand.
GCATAAAAAAAGTCCCGATTGGAACAGGGTGGTGTGCAATACGAAATTCCGTATTGCACAGCCGTATTGCACGCCGTATTGCATAGGAGAGACTGCATGGGCATGTAATAAACTAGCGTATGTTCCTGTTTGTTGTAATGATATTTTGTAATCAATGTACTATGATATATTGCAAAATAAAGATCTATTTTATTTATTCTAACTATGTTGCATTTGTAGACCAATACAATTGAAGTGATTTGATGCACGCACAGTAGTTTTTAGGGTGACCGTCAAATCTCTTGATGTGGGGGTGAAGCGCATGAGATTGCGTCGCGTGAGCTATTGTAGCGGAATGTTTGTGTCCCTTTAAAATTGATTTATGCAATTCTGTGATTGCTTTCATGGCTAAGTCGGATTATTTTACTTCAGCTACCACACTTTCACCGTCCACCCTCACATTCAAATATTGCATTTGTTATTCTCCTATTTGCTGTTCAGCATTCAAGAAACACTGGTGACGTGTATTCCCGTCTTCCAACTGCTGTTGCATGTCCAGAAGTCACCGACTTGAGATAGTGTCAGCTCATTGTTCGGCTTTTTGTTGAATTGAGGATTCTACTTGGGCTTGAGTTAATTTAGAAGTCATTTTTCTTCTAATATATTATGAAATAATCAAAATGTTGCACTTACAGTTTTTGTTGACTTTTTGCTGAATTTTTCCACCAATTCGTTGAATTGTTCCACCAATTCACACGTTTGTTCCACTACTGCGCACTTTGCACGTTTTAACACGGGTTTATTGATATTTGCTTACTTTTTGTCCCACCACTGCGCCCTTTGCACTGTTTTTTACCTTACTGGAATAGATTTTTGGCTAGCTCTTGGAGTTCGTAGCTTTAGTTAGCTATTGACGTGAGCTCGATTCTTGGAGTTGGTAGCTCTAGGTAGCTATTGACGTGAGCTCGGATCTTGGAGTTGGTGGCCCTAGGTAGCTATTGTAGAGAGCTGCCCACTGGTACACGGGTACGGGTAGTGGATTTTACAAAACCTGCAGTCAACGGCACCATAAAAAGTAGGTCTGTAACGAAGTGCCTATGGATCTACGATTGTATGTTAGGACTATTGTTATGTAGCTGATGGAACCGCAAAGTTCCACCAGCCCGTGACAGTTTGGATTTTTCTTACAGACGAACCTTGGTCACAGGTTCCACATAATGTTCAGTTTTCCGTAAATTCACGAATCTTGTCGTACATAAAAGAATCTAACTCAGCGAACTTTTTCATAGTTTCTATTTAATTAAACTAAGGAAACAAACGCAACTGACCGTCGTCTCTCACTTATAATACAATAAATACAGATTATCATGATAATGTGCATATCCTGTGGTTTGTACCAGATTCTCGGTGGTGTCCAGAATGGGATCTCAACGAGCCGGTTCTGCCGGCGAGTTGTGATCCCATTTTTGAACACCACCGAGAATCTGGTCTGCCTTCTCACTCGACTGATATGAAGGCTATCTCGGCTGATATGAACGAAGCTAGAGTTGTCCACAAGATGCAATTTCAGCCGCAATCATGTTGTCTACGTGAAATTTGTTCCCCGTTATTTTTCGAAAAGCAATCGGGAGAGTTGGCATTACTTGGCATAATGAAGTGTTTGTAAGGTGACGAATGTAATGTAACGAATGTAATTAAATGAAAAAATGTATGTTCTCCGCAGCTGAAAGCTTCAAACAAGAACATCATTATCAAAATGTAATATAACTACAGTTAACTGTTATGACGTATAGGAACATGATACCTCATAACGTCATTAAATAGGATGGCTGTTCGGTAAATGTGTGCGGTAGATCAATCAATATTTTCAACGTTCATCCCCGTTATGAGGTATAGAAACATGATACCTCATAACGCCATTATATAGGATGGCTGCTCGGTAAATGGGTGGGGTAGTCCAAGGCTGCACGTAGAAAATATTGATTGGCCTACCCCAAATAATGAGTATGTACTCTTCCAATTACTGTCAATGAACTAGCATGGAATATACCACTAGAGTTCAGGGCGTTAATATCGATAAAAAGTCTATTATTTGATTAGTTTTTTATAGGACGATGCAACAACTCTTGGTAGCTTTACTTCAGCCTTCTACTTTCGGTCTTTGACTCAAGATATTAAGTTATCTAGGGCTGATATCTCGGCCGATATGGCACTAACCAAGTAACAAGCTCTTGGTGGTACATGTATATATTTGAGTTCATAATGGTGGCTTTGTTTGGAAATTGTATATATTTATAAGTAGGGGGAGATAATATGCGCACTCCACAAAACATGGATCAACAAATAATCAGTATCCACAATGATACGTCATACAGTACGTGGAGAGTGTATTATCACTAAATCACCCGCAGAGTGGAGATTCCACCCAAGCAATAATTGCAAATTTGTTGCAAAGCATAACCAGCACAAGCAAAGTTTCAGCCAATGGACCTCCGGGTTAAACCCGGAGGTCCATTGGCTGAAACATTGCTTGTGTTTTTTGTCGTTATGTACAAAATTTGAAAGTTATAGCTTGGCTGATAACTCCACTCCGCGGGTGATTTAGTTACAATCCACTCTCCACGTACTGTATATACGATTGTTGTTCAGTAAAAGTGTGGGGCAGACCAGTCCATATTTTCTTCTGCATGTTGACAATATAGATTGGTCTACCCCAAATAATGAATATGGACTCTTCTAACTGCTGCCATTCAACTGACATGGACGATACCACAAGAGGTAAAAGGGTTAAAGAGTCTATTATTTGATTAGTTTTTAGCTTTTCGTAACTTTACATCAGCTCTTGGTAACTTTCGGTCTAAGGTTGATATGAAGGTACCTCGAACCGATATCTCGGCCAATATGGCCAAGTAACAATCTTTGAGCAGTATATGAAGGGTTTCAAACACTTCGGAAACTGTATATATTTGTAAGTAAAATGACACAACATTACATTAATTGTAATCTCGTCGCCTGACTGCTAGAATGTCCTATGTCTCCCATATGACCATATATTATTTCCCCTATGGGACATAGGATATTCTAGCACTCAGGCGACGATCTGTCCGTCAACTCTACAAAACATGGATAAACAAATAATCCGTAACAACTTACAAACTAATTCCGTGTGTTTTGTTTGTTTCTATTCATAGGTTTATAATTGTGATTCATTGGCATTGAACAAGAAAGAGAACGAATCATGTCCCGTAAAGGATATAATAGGAAGACGATCATCTTTATTATATGTGTGATGATGTTTTTGCTAACCGCAAAGTTTTTAATTCAGGTGCAAAGAGTTCACAATGAGGATGATGTCGATTTAGGGCTGAGAGGACGAGATGGTAGTAAATCACAAAACCTTCCAACGTTTAATGGCATTCCAAGAATCATTCACCAAACTTATAAAACAGATAAAGTTCCTACTAAGTGGGTGAATATACAAAAAACCTGGATGTCGGAATCATTTCCGTGTTTAGACGTGACACCCGAATATCCATATCTGAAGTATAAATACATTTTTTGGAACGACAGTTCAATTGAAAAATTTGTTGTTGACAAATTTCCATGGCTTATCTCAACATATTTAAGCTACCCTTACAACATTCAGAGGGTGGATATGGCTCGATATCTCATATTGTATTACTATGGAGGAATTTATTCTGATTTAGACAATGGATGCGTTCGCGGTAATTTTATAAGACTTCTCAAATCTCTAAAACGTGAACAAGGAGTTATAGTATTTCCATCTGATTGGGATGGCATTACAAATTCGCTGATCGTAACCAAACGTCACCATCCCTTTATGAAGCATGTTGTAGCTGGTTTGGGTGATACAAATCGTAATTATGTTTTACCGTATTTAACTGTAATTTTTAGCGCTGGTCCACAATACTTTTCTTCACGTTTCCGTTCATATCCGAAAAAGGATCAACTCCTGATACTTGCAAAGTCGAACATGCATCGTTTCCTTCCAGGAGAGCCCATAATTATGGATTTTGTCAAGGACAAACAAATTTATATTTACATTGTTACAAGTGGAGGCTGGTACTCCTTCGATGGAATTATCATTTATTGGTGTAGAAGTCATCCAATCGTACTTCTTCTTTTACTCATTTGCATATGTTTTTACAGGTATTACAGATATCTGAGAACAGTTTTGAGTACTTTCTTTTGGAAATCAGTTTTAAAGTAACTTTTTTTCTGGTGTTTCACAAAAAGCAGAATTAATGATAGACAATGTTCCAATAAGAGTAAAATCCTCGCTCTCTTATTGGATGAGAGCTGGCTTAGTTTCTTTTAGGTTTACGGTTCCAGTAGCAAATGTTACGTCACCAATCGAAATATTTGAAAGGACATCGCCCGTTTCGTAATTACTAACGTACAAGCAAGCCGCTTCGATTTTCTGGATTGTCCACACGTGCAGCAGACGATGTTCCGGATAAAGTGTTGTTTAAATTACAAACCGATTTACTGTTTAAACTAAGATGGAATGAGTTTATCTGATTTATTGATTATTTACCCAGTGCCATCGTGGGGTGCACGGGAGGTTTATTTACTAAACCTGTGATCGTTAAAAGTTGTTTTGAAGAAGGCAACATTTTAACGATCACGTGTTTAGTAAATATGCCTCTCGTGTTTCAGGATGTAGGTTTTGGGCTAAGAGTATACGTTATTGTGATGTGATGACATAAGCTCCGACCCGAAACCACAGACCATGTTACCGTCAGTTCATCACAATAACTTACAATGTTAACACTGTCGAGTGCCAACGCACAGAAAAAAAATAGTTTGGCAATTTTTTGAAGACAACCCACCACCGTTTGGTGTTTCAGCAAAAGCAGAGTTAATGATAGGTAATGTTAACTGTACCGGATGTCATTGGTGACAACGGCACGGAAAAAAATCGTTTGGAACAGTGTAAAATAAAGTATTTCCAAATGAAAGAAAATACTGCATTTAGATTGGCTGAGAGGTATGGTGCAACTTGGAATCCACAGTAGCATTTTTTACACCGTGGTTAACCACGGTGTAAAAACAAGAATACACAATAGCAGGGTATATGGCTAAAAACGTACCCATTTTTAATTATTAATTCACACCTTCTGTTCGGTTATGTTAGAACAAAAGTAAAAATACAGGAAATTTAATATTTATGTGTAATAAAATATTACAGATATGGATGTCATTGGAACTGGCTCATTGAGCCAGTTCCAATGACATCCATATTTGTTTGGTTAATTAAGAAACCAACAAAGTACAAATTTTCTGTCAGCTTTTCCCACAATTTATGTTAAAGTATTAAGTACACCAAAATTCTTGGAAATAAATCTGTTATCCTTGTGTTTTCCAGGATGTATGGGAATTTACACCAGTCTGGGAACCCATACACCCTTCGGCTTTGCATCAGGGTGTATGAGTTCCCAAACCGGTGTAAATTCCCAAACACCCTGGAAAACACAAGGATAACTAATAGCATTTTGCACCAAAATTTGGCACAAAAAAATATACTTTTGAATGTCTGAAAGGTTTTATGGTTTATTTTCTCCCCCACTGCATGTGTAAAAAACGTCTGTCCAGGGTGAGATAGCAGGGAGAGACAGATGTATCCCATCCCACCCACGTGAAGTTATACATTTATAGCGTTATTATGACGTTATGCATATCGTATCAGTTTTTTGCTACAATCTAATTCGTTTTGACGTCATCAGAATGCCGTGTGATCAACGTTTGATGCTCTAAAACTCAAGATGCCACCGTTCCTAATTGATTTCGTGGGGTATATACATAACTTTTGCATGCTCTTTCCGATGGTGTCATTAGTTTTTCAAAACAACGAATACCAAATGAGTTGATTATATCAGCACGTGACCTCTGATTACCTCTGGCCAACATTACCGCTGTATGGAGGGGGGAGAAAAATAATCTCTGATGGGTACGGGTGTGGGATGGGAAAATCTCACCCTCGGGACAAGATATTTGGGCCAGACACTCGGCGAGTTCCAATGTGTTCTATGTGCTTACTGGCATAGGACGATAATTGGTATTATTTAATTTTTCTCAAGTTGTTTCATTTAAGTATTTGACCATTTAATTTATAACGGGAGAATATGATCGAACTGTCGGAAATCTGATAATATTTTTGAATGTTTTTAGATTTTTTGGTTCGATTTTATACCGAGGAGAAGTAATGCGAAAAGCTTCCATTTAAACCATATTCCCCTGATGTTTCGCAGGCGCTTATACCCTGTATGTTGCACGCTCTCATATACCTTGGATGTTGGGGTGCACCCTTTGCCATGGCTGTTTTTCCAAGGCATTCTGACCAATCAACAGACAGAATTTATCGGGATATATGGACAATACATTTTATCTTACACTTTTCCACCCTTTATTGACTTGGTCGCACATTTCTTGACAATCATTCTGCGCATATAGGTTATTTTTTATGAATTAAAGTCATGACGCCAGGGTAGTGCGTTCTTGTGGTATGCTTCACGTAATCCCTATTCATTATTCTACTTGTGCAACAACTGCCGAAGTTATTAGTAGTGTTTGAGATGTGCCTTTCTTCGTTTTATGTTTTTCTTATTTAACGCAAAGTACAATTAAAACTAGAAGTCCTGCAACGAATAGTGCACTTATCTAGGCTTAATTGCGCGTTGAAATTGCGCGCAATTGCCATATCAAATGGCATCCAAAGCACGGCAGATTCTCCTGGTTACTCGGAGGTCCATTGGCTGAAACATTGCTTGTACACGGGCCATATGTACAGAATTTGAAAGCTTTATTTAGGACATAACGCGTACATTAACGTGTATATAAACGTGCTATTTGTGCGCATTTCATGACAGGACTTCTAGTTTTAACTGTAAGTTGGGATAAAAATACTATCATAGCAAAAAAATGTTCTAGTCCTTTTATTTCGTCGAGTAAGTGATTTATCATCTTTTAATAAATGTTTTCAAAAACTATGTCTTCCACACGTGTAGGGTGAGCAGTTTTCGATGAGCGCAGAATGTTCTCTTTCTGGATCACACGGGCAGTTGCTACTCTCAATACTGATTTATAATTTCTATAGAGGTTTTATAATTGCATTGTGGGAAATAAGTTGCTATTGTTATGTGCACATTGCGCTTGTGCAGAATCTTATCGGAACAAGACTCGCTTTTTGGGGCGAATAGCAAATAGCGCTGACGCGATGACTACCTCACCAAAAAAGAAGTGAGTTGCAACAAATGCTTGCATACAAGAAGAATGAGCACATACAGTACGTGGAGAGTGGATTGTAATAAAATCACCCACAGAGTGGAGTTTCCACCCAAAGTATCACTTTCAAAGTCTGTACATATAGACAATAAACACAGGCAACTGCAGCGGGGGAGGAGCTTTATAAGGGATAGGGTGCTTGATGATTGTATTAGAAACTGGCGAGCTGGAATTTGGATCAAGAGTTGTTTAGACGGGTTTTATAAAAAGGATGCGCCAGCTTTTGAGGAGTACCTGGACGGATCGTTTAGGGGTCATTGTTGTTCAAAGTGAGATCCAAGTCACTGGAGCTGAGGGGGAGAATCGGGAAAAGCGATGAAATAGTGTGCCAAATGTGTAACTTCGGTGTAACGGAGACCCTGGAACATTTCATTATAGAATGCCCCAAATATTTGCCAAGAAGAACAAGGCTCCTTGTGAAACTAATGAAAAAATAGGATGGAAACATGAAGGATAATTGGATGAGGACAAGGGTAAATTTTATAGTTGGGGAAGGGGCCAATGGGGGAATTGTGAAACAGTTTTTGAATGAATGCTGGGAGATTATGAGGGAAAGTGGGGTAGGAATACCCCGGCGGCGCACTTGGTTAATGTAGGCCTCCTCGTTAGAGGACCGCGACAAATCAGCGGAAGGCCGAAGGTTTAATATTATAGATTCGCATGGCTGATTGTACGCCGTCCCAATATGTCTACAAAACGTCGTTCGAATGGATTGGCACACGGACGCACTTGAACACATGGAGATGGCATCGCGATTGTTATCGTGACTGCCTGCCTTCCAACCCGCCTGCCTGCCCGCCCCACTGCCCGAGGATCTACCAGCCCTCGCGAACCGTTCGCCCAACGACCCCCAGATACCCCAACCACTTTCCCGCCCGCCCTATACAGGACCTGATGATAAACAAGAGGCCCTACGGAGCCTGAAGCTCTCACCTTGACCAGAACCTGATATAAACCGAGGCCAGGAATGACTATACATTAAGAAATCAATCTCCATAGGATCCATCGTCAATCCATGAGCCCCTCAGTAGTGACTAAAATAGTCCAAGCATTATGCCTTTCCTTCAGTTAATCATAATGTCCAAAGTGGAGCTCCTCTACGGAGCCCCTTTGATATACAACCTATGTGGATTAATCATAGTTACACACCTCTTGAGGGTACTTAATAAACATGACTCCTTATAAAATTGACTTGGAATTAAGTTTCTATTTTTAGCACTCATCGAATCCCAGAATTCTGTTCTGAATAGTGAACTAGAGATGCTGTATACAAAATATGAAAGGATTCTATCCGGTGGATCTGAAGAAGATTTTTAAAGAAAGTTCCTTCTAATGCACTAAGTTAAAATTTGGGCTACCATAGGGAGCCAAAATATGAACCCAGGGACCCAATTTGAACAAACTTGAATCTACCCCCCCCCCCCCCCCCGAGATGTTGTATACCAAATATGAAAGGATTCTGCCTGTGAATCCGAAGATGAGTTTTACGGAAATTACCTCATTTTGCACCAAGTTAAAATTCGGTATCCAATTGGGAACTTAAATATTAACCCTGGTTCTCAGTTTGAACAAACTTGAATCTGATCACTCAACAGATGCTGTATACGAAATATGAAAGGATTCTGATTGGTGGATCTGAAAAAGAAGATTTTTAAAGAAATTTTCTCATATTGCACAAAGTTAAAATCCGCGCTCCTGTATTGAGCCCAAATATACTATTCAAAAAAAGGAGGGGATATATGATAAAAGTGAGATATATGAAGAAATATATTTATATTTTCATAAAAAGACAGTTGAGGCATTGCACTGTGACATCTGGTTCAAATATTTCAACGATAGTTAGGTGTCCGACAAGCACACATTCCACTCACTGAGCTGTAGAAGAATAGACGGTCGGTCAGAGAATTTACCACATTCAGTCCAAGATCTCAGTACCTTGTAAATCCTCCTCGGTTCGCGAGACAAGTGCGGATCCGACGTGGTATACTCCTCACCAACCGTCTAATATCAGCTTGATTGATGTTATTTCATTCTTCCTGGAGTGCGGAGGCGTGTTCCCGGACAATGGTAGTTGGCTGCTGGCGTTGTTGCAGGCGCCTGCCAAGCATATCCCAGACGTGATCGTTTGGTGAAAGTTCTGGACTTAGTGCTGGTCAAGGGAGTGTAGTGATGTTCTGTTCCTGTGTGAACTCTGCAGCGGCACGGGCCCTGCGTACTCTTGCATTGTCATCTTGAAAAATAAATCGACGGTTGTGACGTCGCGCAAATGGCATCATATGAGCTGCTAACATGTTGTCACGGTAATACTGCCCTGTGGCACGCCCTTGGATGACATCTGATACTGTTCTGCTTGTCATGGTTATGCCTCCCAACACCAAAACCGATCCATCACCAAAACGATCGTGCTGTCTAACGGTTACGTCATGGTATCGTTCGATCCGCCGCCTCCACACTCTGTTTCGCCTGTAGTGGAAATCGAGAGTGAACCTCGATTCATCGGAAAACATGAAGTTGCTCCACCGACGTTTGTTCCATCGCAGTCGTGCTCCATATGAATTAAGCCTTGTTGCGATGTGACATTCAGTCAAACGTGGAATTATTCGAGGTCGTCGAGCGTACAAATTCCAGCTGTGTAGGCGATTTCGGACAGTCTGACCACTGAATTCCACATCTGTCGCTCGGTATACCTGCTGTCCAATTTCTGAGGCACTTTGCTGGCGGTTTCGTAACGTTGTGATTCGGATGAAACGATCCTGGTTATCTGTTGTCGCCTTTGGGTGACCTGATTGCCGTCTGTCATCAATATTGCCTTCTGACGGTAGCGTGATCTCAACCTTCTAATCACCGATTGAGTAACGTTTTGAATTTGAGTCACTGCAGTCTGTCTGTTGCCAGCTTCCAACATGCCAACGGCACGTAAACGTTCGTCACCTGTCAGTCTTTGCCTACCTCAAAAGTTACGTTTCGACCAGAAACTATTGATGAACGAGTTTATACCAAGAAAACAACGACGAGACCTTCGAAAAAGCCCGTCCAGTACAAATGGAAATTTCAAAACGTACCCCACAGACATTAACACGGCGCTCGTGCGAAAAACCTGCACGAAGTTTTCGTGAGGTGGTGACATTCATGATCCACATTAAACTTGGTAACATATTCATGTGTCCAATCACGCGCGTATCCAAGAACTTTTTCTGAAAATATCAACATGAATTTGGATATCCCCTACTTTTTTTTAATAGTATATTTTGTTACAGCCTAGTAGTAATTAGCCGACCGCTGATTTGCCGCGGTTCTCAGGTGAGAAGGATTGTATTTGCCCTGTGCTCCCAAATACCTCCCTATCTCCACGGCTCTACTCTCCTCCCAACTCTCTGAGACGAACTGTTTGATGACATCCCCTACACTATTCTCCCCCATCTCTCCGATAAGCATACTAACCCTCTCCTTTGCGTCATCCACTAACCACATGTCCTTTATTCTCCCATCACACTTCCCCATTATACGCCCGGTGAATCTTATTCTGTTAGACTGGTATTTTGGACATTCTAATAGAAAGTGTTCTAGGGTCTCCACTACGCCTAAATGACACATTTGACACTCCTTTTCACTGTTGTTCCTACTTTTCCACCTAAGCTCCAGCGACTGCGCTCTCGTCTTAAACAACAGTACCCCCTCCCCCAATTTGCCATCAAGGTACTCTTCAAAATCTGTTTTTTCTTTATTTTGCAGGCCACCCCAAGACCTACTTGCTTTGACCCCCCTCTCGCCAATTTCTTTTACAATCGACCATGACCCTTTCTTTGTCGATTTTTATACCCTGGGTTGCGGTCACTTCTGAGTCAGATTTCTCCATTGCATAGTTCAATATTGACTACCTCGTGAGCGCGGTGGCTCAGTAGGTAGAGATGCAGGTCCGGAAACCGCGTTGTATCCTTGGGCAAGACACTTAACACTTTTTCAACCCGTTGCGCATAAATGTTTGCCTGAAGAAAAAATTGGTAGTGGACGAGCAGACGATGTAAAGAAAAAAACATCTGAAGCGAGGCTCGGTAATAATTTGATGCAGCAGCTCGACAAAGCAGTTGGGTTAAATTTTTACTGATCCTCCCAACAAACCAGACTGGTTTCGCTCATTTCGCCGTTGACAGTTTTGACTGAAATGATACCTTCCAGGGTGTCAGTGTTGATAGGGTTAATTCCAATTGTCGACGTGGGGGCGCGGTGGTGTTGTGTACTAAGGCGTACTGCACGTCAATGGTGCACTTGTCTTCAGCCAATGCTAACCCTGCTTGTGAAGAGTCAGTGCGTTGGGGAGTCTGGCAGTTGCTCGCCGTTGATTGGAGGTTCTCTCCGGATACTCCAGCTTCCTCCACCCGTAAAACTGTCCAACACGAGGTGACCCTGGCTGTCGAAAGTGTCGTTAACCCCCCAATAAATAAATAAATAAATAAATAAATAAATAAATAAATAAATAAATAAATAAATAAATAAATAGACTACCTCATTGGTCTATCCTCCCCGTCTTTGTGTTTGAATTCCAAATATTCTGGAACATTAATTTGGACCATCGTCCGTCGGGCAGATTTACCAAATAGTATGCCTAAGGACTGAATAATTGCTGAACTTCCATAGTAGTACCAAATGGATTCGCATATTATTCGGTCGACAAAGTTTTATAAAATTAAATCATCCAGGGTGTCACAGTTTATCTAGGGCTAATTAAATCATAAGAGCATTTACTGTGTATAAATTCTTTAATAAAATAGTTCTCTATAAACAATGGATTATAACAAAATTGTTCTTTGGCGAATGCTTGAAATAATTAGGATCACTACGCAAGCAAGATTATCGTATGATCTGCAAAACACTTTTTTACATAAGACATGTCAGAATATGTTTTAAAAAAACATTTGTTTCAATCTTGTGAAGATTGTATTCAGTCCCTTGATCGAGAAATATGTACACCGCAGCTGAAGATTTATTCTATAAGTTTATCATTGAAAGAAGGAGTTACTTGGAGGTATTTTCCCGTGAACATCAGTTAATCACGTGGCAATGAAAAGCTATACTTAGTATCTCGTGCGAACGAGATAATTATCTCGTGCGCACGAGATAATTATCTCGTGCGCACGACTTATTATCTCGTTCGCACGACTTAGTATCTCGTGGGAACGAGATAATTATCTCGTGCGCACGACTTATTATCTCGTTCGTACGACTTAGTATCTCGTGGGAACGAGATAATTATCTCGTGCGCACGACTTATTATCTCGTTCGCACGACTTAGTATCTCGTGGGAACGAGATAATTATCTCGGGCGCACGACTTATTATCTCGTTCGCACGACTTAGAATCTCGTGCGCACGAGATAATTATGTCGTGCGCACGACTTAGTATCTCGTGCGCACGAGATAAAAAAAATATTTCCTAGGTCCTAAACCAGCCACCGTACATCAGCCTATAAGGGAGGGTAGATATTGAGCCTCGGCCATCTGGTCTGCATTCAGAGAGAACAGATGACGGGAAAAACACACACACACACACACACACACACACACACACACACACATTCACATACACACACCCAAAAGCCCTTAGAAGGGCTGTTAAATCTTTATTCAAATGTTTATTTATTTAAAATGTACACTCGTCCCAGCCAGGCAAGCTTGTTTCAATCCTTGCCTGGTGTTTTGGTGGTTTCCTGTGTGTTAACAGAAAGATAGGTTGTACCGATTCCTTCTGCGCTTCGTCTACTATTTCCATGCTTCTTCTTCATAACCATTTACCCAACGTAATGGCCAAAACCAGCCAGCCTATTCTCAAAAATCGCCAATTAATTTTCATTATTTTTTTTTCATTTCTTGTCTCAAAAACATAGGTTATTACCCCTCATTGGAACGAGCTCGTTCCAATGAGGGGTCACATCGTATGTTTTTGAGACAAAAAATGAAAAACATTAGTTATTCAAGAATTTTTTTTGCAAGTGTCGTCTGCTTCTCATTTTAGGTAAAGGGTTAAAGGCGTTTCAGGAACATTTTAGGAAGTTCAATTAGAAAAGTTATAGGTAGAGAGAAAGATGGGTATCCGTTATTATATATTGTGACTGTTGTGTGAGTGTTGCTATGGATGGCGTAAGAGGTGGGTTTCCTCCGAGTCCACTCCCCACGCGCAGAGTTGCGAGGCAGTCATCACAGACTCGGCCCCAGAATTTCTGATGAGTAGTGAGGTAATCCTCACTGACTCCCCTACTCTATTTCATTATTAGAGAAAGATAGTACAGCACTATTGTATATTGTGACTGTTGTGTGGTTGTTGCTATGGATGGGGTATGAGGTGGGTTTCTTCGGAGCCCACACCCCACGCGCAGAGTTGCGTGGCAGTCAACACAGACTCGAGGCTGAGGATACTAAATAATGCTGCCTATTTATACACTGTGAATTCAGCGATTTCTAAAAGAGAATTCGCTTTAACCCTTTACCTAAAATCAAAAGCAGACGACACTTGCACAAAAAATTCTTGAATAACTAATGTTTTTAATTTTTTGTCTCAAAAACATAGGTTATGACCCCTCATTGGAACGAGCTCGACGAGCTCGTTCCAATGAGGGGTAATAACCTATGTTTTTGAGACAAAAAATTAAAAAATAATGAAAATTAATTGGCGATTTTTAAGAATAGCGCTGGCCGGTTTTGGCCGTTACGCTGGGTAAAGGGTTATAATAAACTGCAAATTCTGCGAGAACGAAGTAGTAGATAGACGATGATAATCCGAGTCTTAAGAAAATAGACCGTCATTTGTAGTGTGAAGTGAGATTGATTGCAACTCACGATCCTCGCGCTTCGCGCTCGGAATCGTGAGTTGCAATCAATCTCACTTCACACTACAAATGACGGTCTATTTTCTTAAGACTCGGATTATCATCGTCTATCTAACTTAGGCCACGTCGAACAAAAGTTTGTCAGTTTTGTGAATTTTATACGGATATTTCTCAACAGACAATGGAATCGGAATCGGAAAATTTGAATGATGACAATAGAGGTAATTTTGAAATTTTCCACAGTGAAATCTCAAACATTTCGGTCGAAGATTTATGTTGCGACTTTTTTTCTGGAGTTGAAAAAACCCCAAATGACTCTAATTCCTCGTTAAACCCCCGTTATTCGGAGCCAATTAGTGACACGCAATTGAAAGAAAGTATTCTACAAACCGTGCCTAAGAAAACCCACAAACAGAACATTTGGTGCTTGAAAGTGTGGAGGGACTGGGCGGTGTACAGAAACACAAAACCTATAACACGGGACAGCCCATTTCATCCCGTTCCAGAGGAATTAACTGCCGATGCGTCCATAGAATGCTTAGATCACTGGATGGCAAAATTGAATTGAGAAACCCCAAGTGGTATATCCACAGCAGATGAAAATGTTAATATGTGATCAGTTCAATAAAGAAAGTAACAATTAATTTTGAGTGGCCTTTCCTTGTCACTTCACTGGTAACTTCGTTTCATAACAATAGCCCAGCAAACTGTGAATGTTTTTTCTTTTGTTGTCATTTATAAACCGTAACATAACGGTACATCCATTAAGACCACGGTGTTCCCTGTCTTTGCAGTTTAGACGAAGAGTGGAACAAAGGCTATTTTAGCTCGTCATGGTCTAAAACAGAACAGACTCTAAAATAACCCGCTTTATGCGTATGAGGAGATAAATGCGATGGCTGTCAGTGAAAACTGAAAACAATATGGACAATCATCAACACGGACGAACACATATGGAACAGACTGTAGCGTGTTTACTTAGCACATTAGTTATTAATTACCTTCGACCAACGGGTAGGTAAGACTAACCCTTCTCTCTTATGATTTGTCTCGGCAATCTGAAATAATTTTGAGACAGATAGAAATAGTCTATGCTGCTGCCATTCACACCGATTCTGTTTTTCAACATCAAGTCCTCGAACATCATGAGATGTCTGTGCTCCAAAATCCGAATTCCAGTCGCGAGAATCAGGCAATTCGTTCGGATTTTTATTTTTATAAAATTGACATTCCACATTCGATGTTTTATTACTTCCGAGTTCTCTCGATAGTTCATGTAAAATCGTTGCGAGCGATGGATTGCATTTTGCGAATTCGTCTCCGTGATCGAAGATTCTCATAATATGAAAGGTTATCGCAATAATGTATATTCGGGTTGAAAGAGATCTCTTGCCAAACACAAACAATCTGTCGTAATCCAACCTCCGGTCACAACAACAGATTTACAACATATTCGTCCTTCCACAATTCGATTTCTCCACTATTAATCCTCGTATGCTTCTGAGAAAGAGTTTGCGAGTAGTATAGCACGTATGCATCGTGCCTGATAATCAGGCACGATTCATACGAGTTATACTACTTTTGTGATTCGATCTCTTAGTCTTTGGTGCATTCCACGATACATATTTGATTTCAATTTCTCGTTGTGTTTTTTTTATTTTGTTTATTTATTTTTTTATTATGTATAATAAATTTTTGTTTTTTCAATTTATTTCTGAATTTAAACCATTTTCAATCCCGATCCGCTGCTGCCGTTTAACGTCTTAGCGAGTTTCTGTATCGACACGGCCCCAGAATGCTTGGAGTTTCATTTTCGCTAGAATCTCTTCCGATTTCGACGACAATTTTGGTCGTATAGCCAGTGGAGGTCTTATCAACTTCTGAATTAAATTGTCACTTCTCTTTCCGGCCATCGCGATTCTAGTGCTTGCTCTCATCGCGGCATTTTCACCCACATCCACTGTGATCTTCTTTTCAGCCTTCACGGTGGTCAAAGCGATCTGTTTCACCACATCACTGGTCACGACAGAGCATCCGTCATTGAATCCAGCAAACCCGATCCACCGTATTATTTTTTTTAAATAATTTAATTTTTTTATTTATTTTATTGTAATTTTATTTTTCCTATTTTATTTACTATTATTTTATTTCCCCTTCTTTTAACACGTTATATTTATTTATTTATTGATGTTTAAGGTCACATATTTCTGCACAATGGCTAATCATGACCCTGACAGTTTTACGGGTGGAGGAAGCCGGAGTATCCGGAGAGAACCACCGAGCAACGGTCCAATATGCTTAGCTGTGACCAGGGCGAAGGTTAGCGGAGCTAGGTACATGCCGTACTTGTGGATCAACTCACACGTTAATGAGCCCTCTAAATGGTTCGGCCATTAGGTCGGCAATCAGTTGTAGTTGGTTATCCGGGGGAATCATAACAATTGGCTGCTATTGCATAAAGCTACAGGGATGCCTTGTCCAGAGTTTTCATCGTGACCGCGCCGAGTTGTATTTCATAATGTACGAGTTTCTTGATCACGGAATCTGTCGAGGCGTCAACCTGCTCAACAGTAAAAGTTTTGCCCAGTTATTACCTGGCCTGCACGAATGTAGCAAGTGCTACTAACCTATCTTCTTTGTGTGTAGCGGACCCCGAGCCAGCTGTTCCAGCAGAAGTGATCCCCATGGTTTTCGCGCATACTGTTCGAATGGGAATGACGGCGTCGGCGAGCACACGGTCAGGGATCTCGTCCATCGCAACAAAATTGCAGGTTTTGCTGAGCAGCCGCTGACGTCTTATAGACTCAGAGAGCCCCAACTCAACCCAATCATAACAAGGACTTAGCTGTTAGGCAAAAGTGTTTCCAACATGCTGCTGTTCACAACACCATATGAGTAGCCGGCTGATTAATTTTAGTAGGACATTTGCGTGCCTGGTTCCGTGCTTTGTTGTACTACGTTGTTCTACGTATTGAAAACTGAAGCAACCGTCTTAGATGTCCAATACATACGTCACCACTACAAACGCTTTAGTTAAACCCCGACACTATTAGAGCCGATTCATTTTGTGAAGGGCGTTTCCTGCCGTCATCAGAAACTAGGGCACAATAGGCCCGATTATGTCTGGTATTGCAACATCCGCTATACCTACAAGTTCACCCACCAAGTTCGCTAGGTATTTCAGCAGCTATTTTACCCAATCTCTAACTTCTCCTGAATAAGAGTGGCAGGCAGAGTCGCTGTTCCAGCTGTCGCGTCCTCCGTTTTACCATTGGCCAACCCATGCCCTATGCTGTCTGCATACTCCCAATGGCGATTCCCTGCTTCCTGGATACTATTATCACTCGCTAAGGCAGCGATGTGTCCGATGTGTAGGATTCTAGTTGAGGTGTCTCGGTTCCTATTTGTTTGTGACCTTAACACTTTACCCAACGCAGACGATATCAAAATTTATTATTTCAAATATAATGTTTTCAAATTTTTCAAAACATTTCAAGAAAACCAAACCACGGTGGTACGGTTTTGTTGAATTTTTTTAAAAACAAATATTTTTTCAACTGCTGAATTTGCATATTACGCGGGCGGATGCGGGCGATTCGTTGGGTAAAGGGTTGAACCTTTATTGACAGACGATGCCATTTCTAACCGATCTGTACGTTCTTCGTCGAGATTGCGCCTACGATATCTTCTGTCGTCACGCTCGTCCTTATTTTCTGCTCGGACGAGCTTTTGTTTTTCCAGAGTAATATGCCTGTCTGTCCCGTCCGCCTTTGCGAGATTGTATTCCAAAGAACCCCTCATGGATTGCGAAGCCTTGCTCGGGCCCACTATCTCAGGTCGAGTCTGTTTGTGGATCCTAGTGATACTGTGTCAGTCAGTCGTGATCTTAAAAGTTGGGTGGAGCGGGTAGGATCGTCATAAGTGGTTAATAATTCTTTAACCACCGTATCAGTCTCTTGCGTCACGGCAGAAAGTTATCTCTTACTTGTCATTTCGGATACCGTGGGGATTTGCTTTACTGCCTCGAGAACCCTTAGCTGCCGTCTCTAGGGCTTACTGGCACCTCCGTAATCCTCCACCCAAGTGTAGTTCTAACTCTACCCACATCCATTTCCTTCGCGTTAGTCAGGCGGTCAGAATTTTTCAACTGAGTAAGCCGCGCGGGAGGCTACCCATCTACCCCGAGAAACAACTAGCGTCTAGCATCCGCCCCGACTTGGAATTGCCAGATGTTTTTCAAAGTGAGCACAAGACCAGTCTCTTTCTCGATAAAATGGATCATTCTGACATTATCTGTGTTGCAACTGAAGCTCGTCATGGAGACTACCCCACCCGCAAGTCGTCGGAACGGCATCAAAGGGTACCGATCGCAATCCTGGAACGGCCAACTGGATCACTGTCTATGGAATAGTTCTTCAACCCCACGTGCTCCATATTTCACATTTTCGAGTAATATGTGTGTGTAATCCTTTGTAGGTAGGAAACTTATAGTCAAAGTGGACCTCGGCGAAAAACTAAATCCTTACCGATCTCATCGTAGACCTCCCGGCCTTTGACATCATGGATTCGATTAACTCTTTACCTAACGAAGACGATATCAAAATTTATTATTTTAAATATCCTTTTTTGAATTTTTTTCAAAACATTTCAACAAAACCATACCAACGAGGGGTCTCATGATATGATTTTGTTGAACTTTTTTGAAAAATAATATTTTTTCAACTGCTGAATTTGCATATTACGCGAGCGGATACGGGCGATTCGTTAGGTAAAGGGTTAATGAGAGGCAAACCAAATCAGCAGGAGGCCCACAGCGGAGGCGATTTATTCCAAGTCGTGCATAGTGCATTGCATGGGCCACCGGTGCAACTGGCTCTGTCTGAGCAACAGGAAGCGAGTTGGCATTCACATCATCATTACCCCTCGGGAGTCTGAGGATCCGTGACGACCAGAATACCATTATTACATTACCGTATAAAGTCCTCCTAGTAAGTTCAGCTAAGTTCAATGGATTCTATGAGAATTTCATTGCATGCTGTCGCCAATGGTTGATGCTTGTCGTTGAGTTTATCTAGAGAGGCCCACAGCGGGGGCGATTTATTCCAAGTCGTGCATAGTGCATTGCATGGGCCACCGGTGCAACTGGCTCTGTCTGAGCAACAGGAAGCGAGTTGGCATTCACATCATCATTACCCCTCGGGAGTCTGAGGATCCGTGACGACCAGAATACCATTATTACATTACCGTATAAAGTCCTCCTAGTAAGTTCAGCTAAGTTCAATGGATTCTATGAGAATTTCATTGCATGCTGTCGCCAATGGTTGATGCTTGTCGTTGAGTTTATCTAGAGAGGCCCACAGCGGGGGCGATTTATTCCAAGTCGTGCATAGTGCATTGCATGGGCCACCGGTGCAACTGGCTCTGTCTGAGCAACAGGAAGCGAGTTGGCATTCACATCATCATTACCCCTCGGGAGTCTGAGGATCCGTGACGACCAGAATACCATTATTACATTACCGTATACAGTCCTCCTAGTAAGTTCAGCTAAGTTCAATGGATTCTATGAGAATTTCATTGCATGCTGTCGCCAATGGTTGATGCTTGTCGTTGAGTTTATCTAGAGAGGCCCACAGTGGGGGCGATTTATTCCAAGTCGTGCATAGTGCATTGCATGGGCCACCGGTGCAACTGGCTCTGTCTGAGCAACAGGAAGCGAGTTGGCATTCACATCATCATTACCCCTCGGGAGTCTGAGGATCCGTGACGACCAGGATACCATTATTACATTACCGTATAAAGTCCTCCTAGTAAGTTCAGCTAAGTTCAATGGATTCTATGAGAATTTCATTGCATGCTGTCGTCAATGGTTGATGCTTGTCGTTGAGTTTATCTAGAGGTGTTTGCAGTTGGTAAATGTACCCTAGTGGTGGGCTCTAGAGTTATATTGTGGGGTTATTGATGTTTTAGAACTATATTGGTATGTGCAAGCCACCTGGCTAGTATATTACATGTGCGCTATATCGTAACGCCTTTGCTTGCGTCGCCGTCCCAGCAGTGGGAAACGCAGTTCCAGTAACTGTTGTTGAAGTCATGGCCAGCTGTGGCCAACTCTTGTACTAATGCACCGACAGTGACTGGCATTCAACAGGTGCTTCTGCCAGGAAGCTTCTGGGGCGGAGACCTTGAGCGTGCCCTCGCTAAGGTAACGTACTACCATCTGTGGTCAAATTTTTGTGCTGTGCATGTCCACAACGTAGTTGGGGTCCAGAAGCATGGCAACGATAAGGCCCATGGCGCGTCTTAGGATAACATGGGAGGCATAAAATGCCCGAAGGATACTACAGCGCCTGCGATCTGAATGACGACATACTTCAGAAAGTCGGTGCTGATATCGTTCGGACATCTGGAGAATGGTGAATGTAAAAGTGCTGAGGCGTAGGTTGAGGTTACAGTAAAAACTAGAAGTCCTCTCATGAAATGCGCACAAATAGCACGTCAAATCTGTGAGTCAATCACCGCGTTATGATCACAGTAAGGCTATTAAATTCTGTACATGTGGTCTGTGCACAAGTAATGTTTCAGCCAATGGATCTCCGGGTAACCCGGAGGTCCATTGGCAGAAACATTGCCTGTGTTTGCTATGAAAAATCAGGAGAACCTGACGTGCTTTGGATGCCATTCGATAGGGCAATTGCGTGTAATTCCCACGCGCAATTAAGCCTAGATACGCGCACAGTTCGTGGCAGGACTTCTAGTTTGAACTGTAAGTATATAATACCAACAAAAACTACGCAGTTGGGAGACGGGTTTCTGGGGGTTACAATGTAATCTTGAGCTCTGCGTTTATCGCTCAGAGATAAGTCCTACAGACAATATTCTTAATGAGCAACCCTGTACATTACTAAGGACTGTGCCGGTCGAGAATAAATGATTGATGGCAGTGGTAGGAGGGAGACCTTCTCACATCTGCAATACAAACAGCTCGCTTCAGGTCCCATGCAATACAAAAAAAAATTTCGCTTTAGGCCGCATCAACCAGCTCACAATTCCAGTTTTGAATAAAGATAAACACGAGCTGTCTTGTGGCTACCTATCAGTTTCACTGTACACTCGAGAATGAAAGATAGCGGAGGACCAGTTACACATGCTGTGAGGCTATGTGCGACCTTTCACCTAGCGATGTTGATACATCGGATTCGGATACCCCAGAAGAGAGGACGAACTATACATAACATCACGCTGGTGGGATGTACAGAGAAAAAAGTTCTTGACGATGTTCCTGCTGTTTCGCATCCACCCGCGAAATATACGGTGCTTAGCATTTTGGATTGCGGAGGGGGGGGGGGGGGGGGGAGGGGGTTTTTGGGGAGGGGGTATATGTACATTGAAACACTATAAACTCCTTCCGGGAGGCAGAATCCGGTGGGCTGTTACCGGAACCCGCTTCTTATATATGCTAGCGGTGGGTAACTCGACTTCAGAGGCCGATTTTCAGCTATCGGTAGCGATTCAACTGCCTACTGGCACATAAAACACATAATATGTATTGACGAACGCATTGAAATTGCGTGCCATATGATTTACAATAAATAAAAGATACAGATTTAATTATGAAATAATGAATTCATCATACAGAAACATTATTCTGTTAATTGCTGCAACGACGGGATTCAGTAGAAAGCGTGATGATTAGGTTAGTCTTCTCCCTTAGATCATTGATTTACAAACTAAGAGTTACTGGAACTGTTGGCAGAACAACAAATACACAGAACCACACGCGTGTGTGAATGGATTAATCGATATGGCACGAGTGCCAGCGCGGAAGGACAGAACGAGATTCCACAGGCCTCGAGTTTTGTCCTTCCGCAATGGCACAAGTGCCATATTGATTAACTCATTAACACACACGTGTCGTTCTGTGTTTATTACACGCCTTCACGTCTATACAAAATATTTGAAGGACACTTAGCAATTCATTTGACAACTATCAACAAAAAGAACACCTTGCATCGCCAACCAAATTGCAGGGGGAACCCGTGTTACTATGTCTTCCCCAGAGTTCCAATGTGTTCTATGTGCCTACTGGCACATAGAACACATTGGAATTCAGGGGACGATTGTCAGCTATCGCTAGCGATTCAAATTGTAATTCCGTTGTACGAATTGTAGAAAATTCCAGTGAACTTTCACTTCTGTTGAAAAATAGTCCGTCAACGATTTCCGTTCCGCACAAATTTTCCGTACGGTTTAGTGTTGCTGTAGATGGGGATCACATGGACCAGGCGTGTAATAAAAAGTATTATGTAATAAAACAGGCTTCTTAGCACCTGCATTAATGCCATTTTTATCGGAGCACTACGGTTTCTGCGTTTACGGCATACCAAGATATGTTTGACCTTTACACACTTAGAGATACTCCAGCCATTAACCATAGCACCACGGGTTTATACCCAAAGCTGAGTTTTGAGGGAAATGGGTACCGTATCCAAGCGATATAAAAGCCAGTCTTACGGTCGAACGTGATAGCAGGCGGATTCTCATAAAGAAGTATTAGTGAGGGGTTAATTTCGCTGATGGTCATGGAACGACTTCTACCGCGGCCAGCTTAGAACTGGTGTCTGTGTTACAAAGACTGTGTATAAGGTGTGGTGGAAGTCACGCCGGAAAAAGAGGTTGTCATCGTTATTCGCGATGTTGGAGTTAAACTTGCAAAGAACGGCTCGGGACACAGCATGATAGAAAACAGATTTCTGAGCACCTTGATTAATACAATTATCATCGGAGCACTACTGGTTCTGCGTTCATTAGACATCCATTCTATGATATCCCCATCTGCAGCAACACTAAACCATGCGAAACAAGAAAATCTGCTCCGCACACATGTACGGAACGGAAATCGTCGACGGTCTAATTTTTATAAAGTAACGACATTTTTACTGGAATTCTCCGCAAAGCGTGCATCGCAATTACAATTTAAATTGCTAGCGATAGCTAAAAATCGTACCCTGTGTTCAAATGTGTTCTATGTGCCAGTAGGCTGCCAGTAGGCTCATAGAACACATTGGAACCCAGGGGACAAAAGAGTAACACTGGTTCCCCTCGCAAATTTGGTTGGTGATAAAATGCGTTTTTTATGTTGATAGTTGTCAAATGAATTGCTGAGTGTCCTTCTGATAATTGTTTTTTCTAGACGTGAAGTTGTGTAAGAAACATAGAATGAGACGCGTGTGTGAATGGGTTAATCGATATGGCACTTGTTCCATCGCGGAAGGATAAAAGAATTGGAGTCGGTGGGGTGAACTATTGTAGTAGTCTCTGTCCTAATTGCTATAGATCTAGAGGCAACTGAAAGAGCTTGATTACTCGTTAGTATTCATTAGCCGCCGCCGCCGCCGCCGCCCGGTCCAAAAGTTCAAGAAACATGTCGCGAATTATTCCTTTGCAGAGGTCAGACTATCCTCCGTATCCGATCTCCATTCTCAAGCCCTGATAGACAACTAAATTACTTATTCGAAGTTTTCCATGATTTTACCCGAAAAACTTAAATTCAGGGAAATGTCGAGTCGAAAAAGCGGCATCGGAAACACAGGGGGACAGAAACAAACTCTCGACCCCGGGGCTATAGAAAGAAATGAGTTTGTTGATACTCCAGGAGATGGGGCGGGGGGGGGGGGGGAGTCTGCAGCGACCATCAACACCAGCAGCAGGACTTTGATATGTTCATTTCACTGTTTCTCAATCCGCTATTCCTGCGTTCCCACGGTTAAAGAATATGTTACATATAAGCATGTCAATTGCAGTTGGGGTCACTGAGTACGCTTTAGTGTGTCTCCGAAAGAGTACACCATAACCCAACACCAAATGTTATTACCTAGGTTCCAACAGTCTTATAGGTCACTACCAGCCCAAATCCTGGTGAGAGTCATCGAGGTCACCACAAAGCCAACTCCAGTCGGGATTACTGAGTACACTACAAATCCAACTGCAGTTGGGTTCACAGAGTACCTTATAGATAGGCAGCCCACCAGCAATTGGGATCACAGAGTACTTTATAGATAGGCAGCCCAGCAGCAATTGGGATCACACAGTACTTTATAGATAGGCAGCCCAGCAGCAATTGGGATCACAGAGTACTTTAGAGATAGGCAGCCCAGCAGCAATTGGGATCACAGAGTACCTTATAGATAGGCAGCCCAACAGCAATTGGGATCACAGAGTACTTTAGAGATAGGCAGCCCAGTAGCAATTGGGATCACATAGTACTTTAGAGATAGGCAGCCCAGCAGCATTTGGGATCACAGAGTACTTTAGAGATAGGCAGCCCAGCAGCAATTGGGATCACATAGTACTTTAGAGATAGGCAGCCCAGCAGCAAATGGAATCGCAGAGTACTTTAGAGATAGGCAGCCCAGCAGCAATTGGAAACATAGAGTACTTTAGAGATAGGCAGCCCAACAGCAATTGGGATCACAGAGTACTTTAGAGATAGGCAGCCCAGCAGCAATTGGGATCACAGAGTACTTTAGAGATAGGCAGCCCAGCAGCAATTGGAATCGCAGAGTACTTTAGAGATAGGCAGCCCAACAGCAATTGGGATCACAGAGTACTTTATAGATAGGCAGCTCAGCAGCAAATGGAATCACCGAGTACACTTTAGTTTGTCATGCCGTTCTGCGATCATAGGTTATTGCTAGCCCAAATCCATCTGTCATCACCGAGGCGGCCATAAAAACAACCCCAGTTGGGGTCACTGACTACACCCTAAACCCAATTCCAGCTGGGGTTACTGAGTTCACCATAAACTCAACTCTTGTTTTACACAACTCCACTTGGGTTTATTGCTAGACCATCTCCAGATGCCGTCACCGAGGTCAACACAAACTCAACTCCATTTGGGTTCATTGAGTAAACCACAACCCAACTCCACTTGGGGTTACATAGGTCATTGCTAGACCAACTTGAGTTGGGGTCGCAGACCCCACCATGCTGTCCTTCGAGGTTGATTTACTTTTGCCAATTCTTTATCTACGCCGAGGCCATATGACTTGAGTGCTGGAGACATCGGCTAAACAAGAGGTGGGGGCTCGCGGTAGTTTTGGTCCCATCGGAGGGCGTGTGGTCCAGAGTCCGGTTGTTTTTGTCGTGGGCGTGCTTTCGTAACCGGTCTTTTCTACGTAGCCACCAGCTGAGGCTGCGGGAGGTGAATTTACTGTTGTCCATTGTTTATATATGCGGAGGCCATAAGACTTGAGGTGTGATCAAACAAAGGCAGCGGGTAGTACAGACTGTTACAGTAGTTACAGAACCCCATCGTTTAAACTACTCGATGCACACCGGGTATTCGGATACTCTGAACCGGTGCTACAAAAAGAATACAGAGCAGAGAAAGTGGTTGGAGAGAAAGGGGTGAGAACACTTTTTGCTAAGAAAAACATATTCAGAAGAAACAATCTACCAGAATGTTTTTACGACTCAGTTATGTATTGGTTACAGTTAAAACTAAAAGTCCTGTCATGAACTGTGGGCTTATCTTGGCTTAATTGCGCGTAGGAATTGCGCGCAATTTCCAAATCGAATGGCATCCAAAGTACGGCAGATTCTTTTAGTTACGCATACCAAGCACAAGCAATGTTTCTGCCAATGGACCTCCGGGTTATCCGGAGGTCCATTGGCTGAAAAATTGCTTGTGCGCAGGCCATATGATAGCCTCACTATGGTTACAACGCGCAGGTTAATGCGCAGAGCGACGTGCTATTTGCGCGCATTTCATGACAGGATTTCTAGTTTTAACCGTAAGATGTGCTGTGACAGAATTTCAGCCATGAACAATCGCTATTAAATCGCGGAGGTTATCATTTCCACTGTCACGTGACCAATTTCTGATGACATATCCAAAATAAACGCCTGTCACATATTAAATTTTGCAATCTGCAAGGGTTTTATTAGCCTATTGTCTTCTGAAATGTCCAGTAAAACAACTGTGAAAGTGATAGCTCCAGGCAATCAACAGATTTCTATTTATTGTACATTTTGTAAAAACGGGATTTGAAATAATGGGCACTAAAACACACGGATACCGGTATAATGGAACTCGGAGTTAACAAGTGGTAGCCTGAGTGATAGAATGTCCTTTGTCCCCTATGGGACGATATATTATTTCCCCTATGGGACATAGGACATTCCAGCACTCAGACGACGAAGTGTTACGGACACAAAGAACACGAAGTTTTAAAGAAAATGTTCTATCGTTACCTGTTTGTGAATGCGTTTATCAATTCATTCGTAACATCATTCCTTTCATTTTAGGGACCTTCCCTGATATGGTGATCTTCGTGAGCGTCATGATGTCATCGGAAAGTCAACAAGTTGTTATAATATAATGTAGGCCAAGAGATGTATGATACGAGTTTTGTTTGCTAATGCATCGACTATTCAGCTGACTCGTATTTACTGTTAATTCTAGATATATCACACTCTGCGAAATGGAAGCTCATGACAGAAAGTACCGATGTTACGTTTGTGACTACGAAGAAACTTATTTATTTATTTATTTATTTATGTTTAAGGTCACATATTTATGCACAATGGCTAATCATGACCGTGACAGTTTTACGGGTGGAGGAAGCCGGAGTACCCGGAGAGAACCACCGAGCAACGACGAGCAGCTGCCAGCTCCCCAACATCTTAACTCCGCACTGCAGCACAGGCAGGGTTAGATTGGTTGAAGACATGCGTACCATCGACGTGCAGTACGCCTTAGTACACGGCGTCATCGTGCCCCCACGCGGGCAATGGAGATGAAGTGTCTTGCCCAAGGACACAACGCGGTTGCCGCAGACTACGAAGAAAAGACCTTGTTAGATATCATAGAACACTGTGTACAAAGCCACGAAAACAATGTCTTGAAGTACAGCCAATTACCCCTTTACCTAACGTAACGGCCAAAACCGGCCAGGGCTATTCTAAAAAATCGCCAATTACTTTTCATTATTTGTTTCATTTTTTGTCTCAAAAACATAGGTTATGACCCCTCTTTGGAACGAGCTCGTCGAGCTCGGTCCAACGAGGGGTCATAACCTATGTTTTTGAGACAAAAAATGAAACAAAAATAGTTATTCAAAAATTATTTTTGCAAGTGTCGTCTGCTTTTCAGGTTAGGTAAAGGGTTATACGGTGGCTGGGAAAGAACATCATATCAGATTATTTTTGTGTAGTATCTCGATCAATCGACCGACTTATTATTTTGATCAGTCGACTTAGTATCTAGACCGATCGACTTATTATCTCGACCGATCGACTTAGTGCAAAAGATATTTCAGGTAGTGTCAGTAGTATATAAGGGACGATTCGTGCAGGGCTTTGCGGAAGCTTTGTGATAAATTGTCATGGGAACCGGAGCTTTTGTAGTACCAACTTTTTCCTGGTCAAAACTTCGCCCCCTTCCCATCTAGATCCACCAAGTGGTATACGTGCTGCGTATAAAGTATACTATTGCATGCATAGTGATATATGTACACATAGGGCTATGGGCATATAGTATGGGTATGTGATGGAATATTGATGGTGAAGTTGGGTTTTCTTGAAAGTTGCGCCCCGAAACGGTTGACGTTCTGTTGGCGTCGTGACGTAATTATGCGCACGCGACGCCATAGAAACGTTGACCGCTATTGTTTGCACTGTACAGTCTGATATGACGTTATTCGGGTAATGGTGTGTAGGCCTTCTCTTAAGGGAGTGATCTTCTCGTAGTATAGTATGGGCGTTACATATCACTGCAGGTCTCATGTTAGCACTTGGTACTATTAATGCACCATTTACTTTATACCATCCTATGTCTGATATAGGCAAGATGTAATGATAGTCCATGCAGTATTGTGGGGTGCGTTGGGGTAATACATGGTAGTCTACTGCAGATACCCCGGTGGTCTACTTCGTGAGTCCTCGTCTGACGTTTCTGGTTGCATGTGCGTGTAAACTCGGCGGCACGTGTGCCACACATATATCCTTTTTTTCTTTGGGATTTCAGTACAAACTTCTTCAGTTATTGACACAACGAGAAATGAGCCATCAGTTGGATGCGTCTCGCCTGTATCGTCTGTGTCACTCATTGTTATTATGTGCAAAAGAAATGACCCTTGAAGTTATTTCTCACTTAATATAGAAGTCACTCGGAGAACTTGGAACAATCACACATTAACTCCTCAGGTGTATTCTTCTGATGTTATGAGATTGCATTAGTGATTTACGCTCTTGGATATGCTCTTTTGAAACTGGCAGTTTACGGCTAATCGGGACCGGTACCCTAAATTCCCCGCTCTCTACGAAACATATCCGGTAAAAAAGTACCGATATAATACCGATCATCAGTAGCATGATGAGTTGTCTCCCTCTTTTTGGCTACTGACGGTACTTGTTCTGAGTGTCCGATATTCGTGTTACATGTGTCAGTAATTCAATTTGATCCGCGGGTTTTAGTTCTAATATCTTCAAACCCCATGTTAATAAAATGCATCTTATATAGAAATCAGCTGACTGCTTGAAATTATCTCTTTCACCGTTGTTTTACTGGATATTTCGGAAGACAGTGGGCAGTGGCGTAGGTAGCTTTTCGCTGGCGGAGGGGCAAGCCCAAAATTTTCCGACAGTGTAACAACAACAAAAACCCAAACAAACAGAAAGAATCTGTTGTTTACTGCAAATGTACTGAAAATTGGTCCTTTTTACCCCAAATTTACCCCAAATGGCATGCTTTTATCCCCAAAGCCAGCATTTTAATGTTATTAGGCATAAATTCGCCAAAAAAATTTCCGACAAAAGTTCTGGTGGGGGAAACAGCCCCCCCCCCCCCCCCCCGGCCCCACTTTATCTACGCCACTGACAGTGGGCTAATAAAACTGCTGCGGAGTGCTTAATTTATCATGTGACAGGCAATTATGTTGCATATTTCTCCAGAAACTGGTCAAGTGACAGTGGAAATGAGAATCTCCGCAATTTGAAAGCCATTGTTGATGGCTGAAATTCTATCACAGCATATATTAGCCAATACATCACCGAGTCATAAAACATTCCGGTAGATTGTTTCTTCTAAAAATGTTTTTCTTAGCAAAAAGTGTACTCACCCGTCTCTCTCGCCCCTTACTCAAAACTCATAACTCATATTTCTTCTTTGCTCTGCTTTCTTTTTGTCACTCCGGTCCCGAGTATCCGAATACCCGGTGTGCGATTGGCACGTATCGCCCTACTTTATTCCAGAGCTCGAAATACTTCCGATTTCCCTGTTGTATTTATTTATTTATTGGTGTTTAAGGTCACATACTTATGCACAATGGCTAATCGGGACCGTGATAGTTTTACGGGTGGAGGAAGCCGGAGTACCCGGAGAGAACCACCGAGCAACGACGAGCAGCTGTCAGCTCTCCAACATCGTAACTCTGAACTCTGCACTGCAGCACAGGCAGGGTTAGATTGGTTGAGGACATGCGCACCATCGACGTGCAGTACGCCTCAGTACATAGCGTCATCGTGCCCCCATGTAGGCAATCGGGGTGAAGTGTCTTGCCCAAGGACACAACGCGGTTGCCGCAGGTGGGATTCGAACCGAGGACCTCTCGGCTTGCAGTCTGCACCTCTACCAACTGTGCCACCGTGCCCCCTATTTCCCTGTTGATGTGGAGATAGAAATGTTGAATTCATTGGACAAATGTAAGTAAATTTGTTCAACTTTACAGATAATATATTGCAGGTATGTCTGAATATTGGCGTGCCTAAATTCACCGTGACATGATCGGACTGCAGGATTAAAATATTACTGAAACTTCCAAAGGATACAAGAAATACACAGAACGATACATGCGTGTGAGTGGGTTAATCGATATGGCACGAGTGTCAGCCCGGAATGATAGTACGAGAGGCCACGGGCTTCGAGTTTTATCCTTCCGCAATGGTACACGTGCCATATCGATTAACCCATTCACACGTGTTTGTCGTTTTGTGTTTATTACACGCCTTCACGTCTATAAAAAAAAACTATTATTAGAAGGACACTCAGCAATTCATTTGACAACAAAGAACACGTTTTATCGCCAACCAAATTTGCAAGGGGAAACCCGTGTTACTATTTCGTCCCCTGATTTCCAATGTGTTCTATGTGCCTACTGGCACATAGAATACATTGGAATTCAGAAAACGATTTTTATGTAATTGTGGTGCACAATTTGTGGAATATTCCAAAGATATTTTGCTTCTATTTCAAAATAGTCCGGCAACGATTTCCGTTCCGGAACAGGTTTTCATTTTCCGCATGATTTAGTGTTGCTGTAGAAGGGGAATTCATATTGGGGAATTCACAGAACAGGCATGTAACAAAATGGATTCCATCGATCACCACGTTTTCGTAAATCCAACTTGTGGAATCCCTTCTACAGGCAGGTATGCCTGACCCTTTTCGTCATATGAGGGTATGAGGAAATACCTTCATGAGAGATTATTTCAAACCTCTCGTACTATGACGAGAAGGGTATTTTCACCGTATGAGAGTATGCGGGAAAGGAGAAAATCACGCATTTAGGGATTTCCCCATGGCCTCTTGACCCTCCCAAAACAGTGAGGTAGAGTGAGAAGCAGGGGTGGCGCCAGGGATTTCTCGACAGGGGGGCTGACCTCTCCGACAGGGGGGCTGGCCTCTCCGACAGGGGAGCTATAACATTTGACCTCCCAAATGAAGGAAAATTAGTGAAAATTGGTAAATTGGAGAACCAAAATAGAAGCAAATTGAGTATGTTTGTTCATTATTTAACCCTTTACCAAACCTGAAAAGCAGACGACACTTGCAAAAATAATTCTTGAAAAACTATTTTCTTTCATTTTTTGTCTCAAAAACATAGGTTATGACCCCTCGTTGCAACGAGCTCGACGAGCTCGTTCCAACGAGGGGTCATAACCTATGTTTTTGAGACAAAAAATAAAAAAAAATAATGAAAATTAATTGGCGATTTTTGAGAATAGCGCTGGCCGGTTTTGGCCGTTACGTTGGGTAAAAGGTTAAAGTAAACATATTATAATAAGGTCGGGAAATATTTCATCTATAAAGCCAGATTGACGAACGACATTAAGGAATTTCGTGAGAATCACTATTCTCTATCAAAGTTCCAGTGCTGCACGGGTTTGAGACTGACAAGACGAGATATCTACATTCGATTGTCGGAAATGTCTCGTGAAGTCGGGTTTACGAGGCTCTCCGACGGACTGACTAAAAATCTCCGACGGGGGGGGGGGGAGGGGGGGGGGGCTGGGCCTCTCCGACAGGGGGGCTGTAGCCCCCCCCCTCCCCCTTGGCGCCACCACTGGTGAGCAGCGCCTCCCAACACAGTGAGATTGCAAACACAAACAACGACCAGTTCCTCACAAATACCGCGGAGTCCCCCACGAACAGTGAAGAACCCCTCAACACCAGTGATGAGTCCCTCGCAAACAATGAGGAGCCCCTCACCCACAGTGAGGAACCCATCAAAAACAGTGAGGAATCCTTTCCAAACGGTGAGGAACAGTGAGGGTTTCCTCCAAAATGTTTCCTCCCTTCCTCATTCAAGAAAATCTGATACTTCAAACATAGAGCATATTATGGACTGGGGTGAGGGTGGAAGTAAACTAGCCTCTCTCTCATATCTATCCCATAATTCCTCATTTCATCATAACGCTTTTGAATACAATGTTGTCGGTGGGCTCGTATCAGTTGTCAATTTACATCTACGCTGTTGAGATATGCCAGCGCGCGAGTCTTGTGGAAAGTTCTTTTCTTGATCAGATAATTTATCGCGACATCATAGGAAGTACTGTTCCCAAATAGTAATGGGAGATGAAGGTCATGAGTTGAAAGAAGGTGTTATCATGTCGAATTCTGAGGAGAGGGACAGAATATACCGTTACAACTACTGAAGGCAAATACTCAGACGATGAAGCCGGCGAAAACAACCCAGTGGACGATTTAATCTGAAGAGCATATGAGGATAAGTGGCATAATTTCAAGAGTTGAAATAATCCTATATACAGTACGCGGAGAGTTTATTACCATTAAATCACTCGTAGAGTGGAGATTCTACCCGAGCAATAATTGCAAATTTGTTGCAAAGCACAACTAGCACCAGCAACGTTTCAGCCAATGGACCTCCGGGTTAAACCCGGAGGTCCATTGGCTGAAACACTGCTTGTGTTTTTTGTCGATATGTACAAAATTTGAAAGTTATAGCTTGGGTGATAACTCCACTGCGCGGGTGATTTAGATACAATCCACTCTCCACGTACGGTAGACAGTGGTTTGGCCAAAGACGAGGCGAGTAAAGTGGACAGGGAATCTCTTGAATACTAGTGTGAAAGATGCCCTCTGTAAGAGCGTCTCCGGGGTGGGGGATGAATCGAGTACGGACGACATCCGGTCTACAGAAGAATCAATGAAACTGCTCAGCGACTTCGCCATGATGAAGGTTACGGAATGAACGAAGCCGAAAAAATCGCAATTGAGAAACGAAAATACAGATTTGATCCATTATTACCTAGAAAATATTTATGTTGTGATGTTGTGAAAAGAACTGCAATTTGTTTGTAGCCGATAAAAAATGTCAAAAACATGTAATATTTTATATAGCTAAAATAGAATTCAGATCAATTGAACATATTTCGTTTGTTGTTTATGGCTTAATTTCCTTATTGGAGGATTGAACACGCACAGGACGTTATCAATTTCGTATCAAGGACGTGTACTTTATTGAATAATGGCAACACGAATTGTCTCTGACAAAAATTATAGCAAACCTGTACCCTTACGAAACAAGATTACGTATTATTCATTGGATAAAGTGTTTATCTTGTTAACTTAACTATTCTGACCAAAGGCTAGGTAAGCTGTTTATAAAGTGGCTTAAGAATACTTCAAGTGTTGTACATGAGTGTACGAAATTCGATTATCATGGCAGCGTATTATGATTCAGAACCGTTTCATTTAATAATCTGTTTTTACACATTAGTAAAGTTTTTATCACAGAAGGGTATTTTTAAAGGGTTTCTGTAAGTGTAATTCCATAAACATCAGATCTCGTGGAGTAAATAATCTCACTTTCAGAAACCTTTTCAGAGAACACGCCTGTGACCATAGAATCCTATCCCTCCCGAGATGAGGATACGATATTGTGGAGTCATTCTTGAGTAATTACTGGATACTTTAATTGTTCGTTAAGATTCAAGTTCTTTGAGCAATGTTTGTTCCAGTCTCTGCTCGATAGCTTATTTGTTCGACGAGATTCCACTTGTTCGAGCAATACCTATCCACTTATTTGTTCGATGAGATACGACTTTTATGGAATCGCACTTACAGAAACCCTTTAAAAATAATCTTCTGTGATACGTCTGCCATTATTGAATACTTTCGTACGAAATAAGTGGAACAGCTTAAAGAACATTTACTCGAAGGAACATTTTTTTTTCATTTCTCTTCAATTAAATTGACAAGTTAGAAATCACAAGTATCAATAAAGGGGGATAACTACGAATAAAGGGTGGGTCGGAACAGGATCAGAAATTGTATGTATGTATATATATAAAGACACAACCGAATGCTAATGAGGGCTTCTTTCATCTATATCCATCATCCTCTATTATTTGCCATCTCTTTTCTATATCCATCATCCTCTATCATTTGCCATCTCTTTTCTATATCCATCATCCTCTATCATTTGCCATCTCTTTTCTATATCCATCATCCTCTATCATTTGCCATCTCTTTTCTATATCCATCATCCTGTATCATTTGCCATCTCTTTTCTATATCCATCATCCTCTATCATTTGCCATCTCTTTTCTATATCCATCATCCTCTATCATTTGCCATCTCTTTTCTATATCCATCATCCTGTATCATTTGCCATCTCTTTTCTATATCCATCATCCTCTATCATTTGCCATCTCTTTTCTATATCCATCATCCTGTATCATTTGCCATCTCTTTTCTATATCCATCATCCTCTATCATTTGCCATCTCTTTTCTATATCCATCATCCTCTATCATTTGCCATCTCTTTTCTATATCCATCATCCTGTATCATTTGCCATCTCTTTTCTATATCCATCATCCTCTATCATTTGCCATCTCTTTTCTATATCCATCATCCTCTATCATTTGCCATCTCTTTTCTATATCCATCATCCTCTATCATTTGCCATCTCTTTTCTATATCCATCATCCTCTATCATTTGCCATCTCTTTTCTATATCCATCATCCTCTATCATTTGCCATCTCTTTTCTATATCCATCATCCTGTATCATTTGCCATCTCTTTTCTATATCCATCATCCTCTATCATTTGCCATCTCTTTTCTATATCCTCATCCTCTATCATTTGCCATCTCTTTTCTATATTTGAAAGTAAATCTTTTTGGAAATGCCTTATCCTGGTGTCCAGTATATGTTCTTGTGTATTATTGCTGATACGTTGTTTTCTGTAATGGTGAAGTAATGCAGTTGAGCTCGGTACTTGTGTAATAGGCCAATTTCCACGAAGCTCATGGATTTTGTGGATGCCGACGCTATCAACCAGTTGAGGTCTAAGAATGATTTTCTCGCGGAGATAATAAGAGTATATTTTTTTCTCCCTCCACTGTTTGAGTACTGATTGAACTTTATACTTTATTGCTAGCTTTCTCCCAGTAAAATCTCCTTCTATATCATGCCATTCTCTAGGAAAGAAAACACATCGAAACACATAAGCAGCAGAAATTGAAAAGTCATATTGATGAATTATTTGTGACCACGAATTGTGAACATGAGGTACAATTAACTCATCCATGTCGGTGTTTATTATATATTTAGTACACTTCATATTGCGATATAAACAGTCATTTAGTGCTGATATTTGGGCAAAATAATGCACATCCGGGTAAAGACTTATGTCCTGACCTCTTTGGAAAGGAGGTCCTACTTTTATTGGTAATGGCCACTGAACTATCTCAGCAATACCTTCTCTTATATAATGTCTCATAATCCGTTCAAAATTCAATCCAGTACGGTAATTATAAAACACAAAATAATTTGCTCCAAAAAGACGGTTTGCTTCTATCATTTCAACTGTCTCATATACGTTGTCGTAATGTTGATTGAGAGGTGAAATACAAACCGTAAACTCACGAGAGGCAACGGAAAACTGTTTAACGGGTAAAACGAATTCCGGTTTGTGGCAGTCTTCATATACAACTGATACTGCAAATGGTTGGTCGTTTTTGGAAAGTGGACATATAAAATATACGGGACGATACCGAAATCTGAAAAAAATAAGAATTTACTGGATAAATTTATATTTAGAAAAAGACACAAGTGACAAGCATTTCCTTTCCTAGTATGATCTACGTATACTATTAGTTACACAGTTTGTTGGTGGCCTAATGTGGTATATATAGTGTCAGTAAATTCCAATACTGGGGGAGGGGGCGCGGTGGCCCAGTTGGTAGAGGTGCAGGCTGCAAGCCGAGAGGCCCTCGGTTCGAATCCCACCTGCTGCAACCGCGTTGTGTCCCTGGGCAAGATACTTCACCCTCATTGCCCACGTGGTAACGCTGTGTACTAAGGCGTACTGCACGTCGATGGTGCCCCTGTCGTCAACTAATGCTAACCCTGCTTGTGTGGAGTTAGTACGTTGGGGAGCTTACAGTTGCTCGTCGTTGCTCGGTGGTTCTCCCTGGGTACTCCGGTTTCCTCACCCGTAAAACTGTTTTGGTCATGATTAGCTATTGTGCAGAAATATGTGACCTTAAACACCAATAAGTAAATAAATTCCAATATGGAATCAACTGACACCATATATATATACTCGCCCAAAAAAGAAAGTGTGCATTGCAGAAATTGATCAAACTCCAAACAAATAATTTCGTAGGTGTAAAGAGTTTTAACCTGTTCATGAATAAGTTATATTGAACACAAAAACAGCTTTCCCCGTTAAAATTGCATTAACGTTAAATGACGTGCTGCACGTTTGTGAAAAGGCATGTTTTGCACGTGGAGAGTCTGAAAATTCATGCAGCAGTGTGAATCCCTGGGTATTTAAACACTAAAGTAAGGCCTTCCTATCGTTCACATTCAAACTTGCGCTGCTGTTAAAACGACTCCACATTAGCATGCCAAGATTGACAATGAATCAACGTCTCCTTGCCCTGGGTATGATTAGAGCTGGCAGAACACACAGAGAGGTTGGTCAGCATTTGAACTGCCACCGTAACACAGTAGACAGGCTTGTCCATCGATATGCACAACATGATGAGGTTCGAGACCGACCCCGCTCCGGGAGACCCCGAGTTACCACCCCTGCACAAGATCAATATATCCGTGTCGTCCATCTCCGGAACCGGCAACAAACGGCAACGATGACAGCCTGGAACATCCCTAACCTGAGCCGGATACATCCTCAAACAGTAATCAACCGGCTGAGAGAATACGGCTTACGTCCTCGAAGACCTGCAATTCGTCCGATTTTGACGTTACGTCATCGTCGTGCTCGACTGCAGTGGTGTAGAATAGGGTTAGGGTTAGGGTTAGGGTTAGCCTAACCCTAACCCTACCCTAACCCTAACTCTAACCTAACCCTAACCTAACCTAACCTAATCTAATCTAACCGTAACCGTAACCTACCCCTACCCCTAACCCTACCCTACCCTAACCCTAACCCTACCTAACCCTAACCTAACCCTACCCTAACCCACTTCCATGCTAACTTGTTCGCTTCCATGAGGCGTAGATGCACAGCAGTAGTCGATGCAGATGGAGGTCATACCAGATACTGAGTGTGTGATTTTTGTGTTTGACCCTTAGTGTCTTTGACTCTCCACGCCATAGGGAGTATTCGTCGTAGCGTAATGAAATTTCTCGTGTTGATCACAAATTGATTCATCTGTGATTGAATAAAATTTCCATGAATGAAAATGATATATATCTTTTTTACTGTTATTTTTTAGCATGCACACTTTCTTTTTTGGGAGAGTATATATCACATTAGGCCACCAACAAACTTTGTAACGGATATATCTTGCAGAATGCTGCATCGATGCACAGAACTAATAACAACAGCGATCAAAATTAAATGAGAGAATTCTCACAATGTGTTCACGAGTCGTTGACTTGTTACAATTTACAGGCACTCTCTCATATTTTGTAACAAGGCAAATTCATACATACCAAACAGTTTCATTTCGAAGGTACCATGACACACATCCACAGAATATGAAGCCTTTTAAGTTGCCTAACCTGCACTTCAGACCAAATATGGGCTTCCGACACTCAATCTTTCAACTTGAAGCGTTTATCGGCTGCCGCCATTTTGAATAATCAATGAACAAAGGGGAGATTACCCATAGCTGTTGTTTACAAGCAGTATATGGTTTTATATACAGTCTGCATGTGACGCCTTTGAACCAATGAAATTCCCAGATACTTGTAGGAGGTAAGATATTAGATAATTCTCTCCGCGTGGTCAGACTGAAAATATCTACAGTACGTAGAGAGTGTATTATCACTAAATCACCCGCAGAGAGGAGATTCCACCCGGGGAATAATTGCAAATTTGTTGCAAAGCATAACCAGCACCAGCAAAGTTTCAGCCAATGAACCTCCGGGTTGAACCCGGAGGTCCATTGGCTGAAACATTGCTTGTGTTTTTTGTCGATATGTACAAAATGTGAAAGTTATAGCTTGCGTGATAACTCCACTCTGCGGGTGATTTAGTTACAATCCACTCTCCACGTACTGTACTCTTCAGGACAGATATGTGTCCCGCCTTTTACAACAGTTGGTTAAACGTGTAGTTTCAATGAATATGTACAGAATGGCCGCCGTGGACT
This sequence comes from Pictodentalium vernedei, assembly GCA_031216915.1. NCBI lineage: Eukaryota > Metazoa > Mollusca > Scaphopoda > Dentaliida > Dentaliidae > Pictodentalium > Pictodentalium vernedei. Next base: position 471,802,023 of record CM062290.1, read on the forward strand.
GGTCACTTTCCACGTGTGGGCAATATGTCCACGGACGCAATAATATTAGATTCCCAAAATTATAGGTTTAATCATACAAAAATAATTGATGAAGCAGCGTGCACAATCCGGTGCTTCATTAATTATACTATTTCAAGTTTGCTAAGCACCAAATATTTGACACATTATTGTGAAATTTTGGTGGATATGACTGAGGAATGTATTCAGATGGTCCCCAGTGTTTACATTAGGTCTCTTGTCAGGCAGACTTTTCGTGACAGTGATAAAAAGCATGAACCGCTTGAATCTTCATTTCAACACAAACTCTTGTGATTTAATGATTGAATGTGGCAAATGCAAATGCAAGAAGACATTTGTCTGAAGCAGAAATGTGGCGGGCTGTAGGGATGGTGAAGCAAGGGGCTACCCATCGTCAGGTTGGTGAAGCCCTTGGTATGCACCATAAGGCGATCACCAGAGCCTGGGCAAGATTTCAGCAGTATGGCACACTAGTAAGACGGCATGGTGGTGGCAGAGACAGGGCAATGCATCCGGGGTAAATGTTTCGACGCAGACTATCCAGGCAAGGTTGCACGAAGGTGCTCTCCAATCGAGAACACAATGTATTCGCATTCCGCTGTCCCAGAACCACCGTCAGGCACGATATGAATGGGCCATGGACCACGTTGGATGAACCAGAGAAGAATGGCGACCTGTCCTTTTTATAGATGAATCGAGGTACTGCCTCGACCACACAGATAGGCGTTCTTGGGAACGGAGAAGACCAGGAAAGCGATTCCATCATACAGCCAACATTGCTGAGCATGACTGCTATGGTGGAGGGTGAATCATGGTCTGGGGTGGCATCAGCTGGGATGAACGTACAGAGCTCTGTGTCCTTGAACCTGGTAAAATGACTGCACAACGGTATATTGATGAGATCCTGGATGTCCACGTCAGATTGTATGCACGCGCAGTGGGTGATAGATTCATTCTGATGGACTATAATGCCCGTCCTCATGTTGCTCATGCCGTCGGGGAGTGCAGATAGAGGGAGGGGATTGAGCGTAAGGACTGGCCAGCAAGATCCACTGACCTCAATCCAATCGAACAGGTCTAGAATGAGTTGCAGCTTGCAATTTTAGCCCGTCCAGTCCAGCAAAGAAGTGTCCAGGAGCTTGGTGCCATGCTGGTCCAAGAATGGAACAACATCCCACAAAGAACCACCATGAACTGATTGTGTGCACGAGAAGGCGTCGTCAAGCTGTAATTAACAGTAATGGCTCTCATACTCGATAATGAACCCATACCAGTTCGCTCCGTCAACTTTTTGGCAAATTGAAAAATTTCCTCTTTTACCAATAATATCCATTTTCCATGGTTATCGTTTTCAAAAGCTAAAAAATAATGTCAAACACAAATAAAATCTTAATTTCTGTACTTGAATCATTAAAGATATAATTAAATAAAAAATATATACACTTTTCATCACACTATTTCAAGTAAAATGTAAAACAGGTACAATGTAGTTGGATACTTGGTGCTTAACAAACTTTGGGTAGTATATAATTTTGTTGATGATGATTTTCATTTACTTGTAACACTTGCATGGACATCACTGCGCATGCGTGGATTACAATCAGTCCATTGCGATTGTACTGTTTGATAATAAATCAGATGATGTCATAATTGGCAATTAAAAACAACAAAAGAAAAAGGAAACAAATCCTGTTTCAAATGTATTTCCTCAGATAAAGCATATAACATTCCATGGCGTGGATAGTGTTCAACCGATTACCAAACATGGCCGCTGACTGATTACTGGTTATTTGAGCTCACAATCGGCCGATTCCGATTGTAATACCGTGCACTACTAGACAAGGCTAGCAAAGAACTACATTAACTTATATAGATGTTACAGTGTTTACAGTCACTTCACTGCCAGATAAGTCGAGACTCGAAAGAACTACATTAAATTGAATATATTTTACAGCGATAAACGTTGACTCAGGGCCAGTAAAATTACAGTCGCGCACACTTGGGCGGTAAACGTGGCTCTCGGAGCCACTAAAAGCCACGTTTACCACCCAAGTGCGCGCAACTGGCAATTTCCACTGCGACCTGAGTCAACCTTCATTTTTTTCGGTATGAGCTGGCGATTACCGCAGGTGTAAGCTTTACATGCCGTTTAACTTGTATATCCCGAAAAGGGGCGTCTGAGAAATTAAGAATACACATTGTGGTTGTTTCCCAACTTTACTGAATGGTATCATTGACATCATTTTACATTAACAATTGAACAATTGCAGAAGATAATAAAATGCGGTTTATGAGTCATCACAAAATACTTGGCAACAGTCAGTTGAACCGATATTCCAGGAGCCGTTGCCGTTGGCATCCCATTGCCCACACTCGGCCGATTGGGGTGTCCAATTCCGATCATCAGTTGAACACTAGGCGTGGAGAGAATTGAACAAGAGGCCCCAAGGGGCCTGAAGCGCTCATCTTGAACAGAACACAATATAAACAGAGTCCAAGAATGAATCTACATTAAGCAACCCATCTCCACAGGCAACACTGTCAATCCTTGAGTCCCTCAACAAACAAAAATAATCCGGGCATCATGCCTTTTCTTCAGTTGATCAAAATGTAAAATGTAGAGCTCCCCTTCGAAGCCCCTTGATACAACCTATGTGGATGAATCTTAGTTGCACACCTCTAGAGGGTACTGAATACAAAATTTTTAAATCTTCAGCAAAATGGCCAATTCTGGCAACCCATATGGAGCCCAAATATTTACACAGGCTCTCGATTTGAACACAGTTGAATCTGACTTCCCTAGAGGTGTTGTGTACCAAATATGAAAGCATTCTGACTGTTGGATCTGAAGAAGAGAAATTTTAAAGAAATTTCTTCATATTGCACTGAGTTAAAATTTGGGCTAACATAGCGAGCCCAAATATTAACTTATGGATTCGATTGGAACAAACTTGAATCTGACCCCAATAGAGATGTTGTATACCAAACATGAGAGCATTCTGACTAGTGGATCTGAAGAAGAAGATTTTTGAAGAAATTCCATGATATTGTACTAAGTTAAATTTCAGGTTCCCATCTGGGGTCCAAATATTAACCCAGGCACTCGAATTGAACAAACTGGAATCTGACCCACCTAGAGATGTTGTAAACCAAATATGAAAGCATTCCGACTGGTGGATCTGAAGAAGAAAATTTTTAAAGACATTTCCTCGTATTGCACTGAGTAAAAATTTGGGCTACCATAGCGAGCCGAAATATATACCTAGGGATCTGATTTGAACAAACTTGAATCTGACTCCCCTAGAGATGTTGCATACCAGATACGAAAGCATTCTGACTAGTGGACCTGAAGAAGAAGATTTTTAAAAATTATCCCCCATATTGAACAAAGTTAAAATCTGGGCTTCTGTAGGAAGCCCAGATATTAACCTAGGGACTTGGTTTGAACAATTTTGAATCTGACCCTCATAACAATGATGTATACCAAACATTAAAAGATTCTGACTGGTGGTTCTGAAGAAGAAGATTTTAAAAGAATGTTCCCCATATTACCCTATGTTAAAAATTCAGGCTCCTGTATTGAGTCCAAAATATGAACCAATGGGCTTTATTTGAACAAACTTGTATCTGACCCCCTATGAATGCTGTATACCGATTATCAAAAGATTCTGATGATTGGTTCTGGAGAAAAGATTTTTTTAATCTTTTGCAAAAATGCTGACTCGGCATTTTTTCGATGCCCATTACAGAACACACTAACATAACCGAAAGGCAATTCTTTACCACTCAGTTCTACTGGTCCTAAGAATTCTGCATGTCGAATAACAGCTCCCTGTTCAGTGTGGTTTGTGAAATATGGGTGTTTGAAAATATTTCTATTTTTAGCTCCCAGGGCTCCCATGAGGATGCCGGATCTTTTCCTTTTTGCATGGGTCAGATACTTAGGATCCAATAATGCTACATACCAAATTTGGTTCATATCGGACCATCGGTTCAGAAAATAGAAATATTGGGCGGGCACAAAGATCTTACCCCTCCCATTACAAAGCCAAATATTGCTTCACGAACTTCGTTTGAACAAACTTGATTCTACACCTCAAAAGGGAGCTCCATAGCAAATATCAAGTCATTGTACACACTGGTTCTTGAGAAGAACATTTTAAAAATATTTTGGAGCATTTTCCCCCACTCCCTTCCTATGGGGCTGGACATGTTGAGTTGAACAAATGCAATGCCCCTTTGGGACCATCACTGACACAAACTTTCATTTGAATTGGCCCAGTGACTTTGGAGGAGAAGACCAAAACGTGGTATTGACGGACGACGGAAGACAGACGACGGACAACAGACGACGGACGTTCTCTCCCAGAGTGATGAGATTAGCTCAGCTTGACTTTGTCAAGATGAGTTAAAAACACATCGAGGGAAGGTACGGGGAAGGATAACTGAACAGTCCGTTGTTGTTTCCTGTGTGTCCCGTTTCAATCTACTCGGGACATTAAATGAGTGATTTTTCTGTCAACCTTGGTTGACATGCGCGTATAGTTGAGCAAAGTTAATTATATTGGAAGTAGGAGACGGTGGCAGCTGCCAATATACCCCGAGTGATTGTGTCACAATATTTTACGACATACAAAACCATATGGTTATATGCGAAATGTGAAACAGGAAGCCCAACCCTTTACCCAACGTAACGGACAAAACCTGAACAAGGCAACTTTTAGCGATCACAAGTTTAGTAAAAAAGGCCTCTCGTGTTTCATGATGTAGGTTTTGGGCTATGGGTAGTGTCTATTGAAACATAAACGTTATTGTGATGAATTGACGGTAACATGGTCTGAAATTTGCGGCTCGGAGCGTATGTTCAACCTAGACGCTTCGCGTCTCGGTTGAACATAAGCTCCGAGCCACAAACCTCAGACCATGTTACCGTCAATTCATCACAATAACTTATAATGTTTGGCTATCTACTTCACAATAAGATAATCGTCATTATCACACTTGTGGACTGTGGCGGCGGAAGCTCGATAAAAGTGGAGGGGCACAAGTTCACAATGCTACCATGGTCCGACCCAGTGTGAAAAGGGTTGCTATAAGTTATCTCCCCCTACATGTATGTTATTATAAAGATTTAATACCTGGATCAGTGGGGGGGGGGGGGGGGGGGGGCGGGGGGGGGGGGGGCTCCAATAATTTGCAAGACGTGACGTGGGGATGGGTGGGTCTCTTGAGGGCGCCAAAAATGTGCATTTCCAACTTGTGCAATTTTTTTTAAATTTTTTAAAAATATATCAATTTTTCAGCTGATATATACCATCATTTGTGTTTTAAACCTAAAAGATGATGTTGTACATCACACTCTTAACATAAATACAGCATCAGGAGGCTATATATGTGAGAATATTGGGCTTAATCTGGTGAAAATGTCACACGTTAGTAGGGGGTGGGTGTCTTGTTCGAAATGTAGAAAATGTGCAGACAATATTTTGGGAACAATTCAAATGAAAATTTGTTCCCGAAAATGTACACCTGCTCTGGCCAAGCCTGATAATGAACAGCTTGTCATTTGTAGATTGGGACCAGTAGTAGTGTATGTACCTTTCGATGGTAGGTTGGGGGACCTCGGTGGGGGACCTCGGTGGGGGACCTCGGAAGTGACGTCATGTCACGTGACCCAGTGGCGCCATGTTGTGTTGCCATGGTAACCCGCGTGAGCGGCCATGTTGTGACGTCATCTCCATAGTGATACGTGGTGTTAGTGCGCATGCGCAGCGCGTGTTGTTAGGGTGATACGAGCTTCCGTCGTCCATTTTGTTTACTGGAAGCCGCCATCTTGGTTTCTATGGTAGCACGTGATTGCTATGTTACCAATGGCTTCTAACAAGACAGGGGTATGTTCGGGGGTGTGTTCCTTTGTAGAAGAGTAAATCTGATTACCACAAACACCCCGACAATCCCTCCAAATCACCAAAATCCACCCAAAATCACCGAAATTGACTTTATTTCCCCATGTTATTGGTTTTATTGACTTAACACGTAGTGCCATAATACTAAGGGGGTATAAAGGGTGCGTTCGATTGAACAGGAGTAAAGTTCTGGCTTAGAATTCTCCCAGAATCCCTTTTTGGATCCCTATCCCATGACGTTTTTCCCATTAAAAGATACGTTCCTTTGGTCATTACCCAGAATTCTCTGCTTCTATCTATATATGCAATAGTTTACGTCTATCTGGCCATGTTCCTTTGTTCTAGAGTATACTCCAGTGGCGTAGAAGAGCCTATTAGTTGGGACAGCTTTGCTTATTATTACTATATTTAGCAATTTCTGGTCTATTCTTGTTAGTTCTGACCCTATACTCTTGTTGTTTCATTTATCTAAATAATAACTAACCAATCAGATTGCTTGATTTCCCATAACCTGTACTTAATCGTATAGAGTTATCTCCCCTGTATATAATAAAAGCCTATATCCAATGGCCATATCCCATGGAATCCCTTTTTTTGAAAACAGCTGTGGCTATGGAATCCCTTTTTTGTCATATGTGCTTATGTGAAAAGGCACAATGTGACACAATATGCTCTATCACATAGGCACATGCTTTATGTGCCGATATGTGCTTATGTGACAAGGCACAATGTGACACAAAATGCCCTATCACATAGGCACATACGGGTATTTGAGGATACCTATGGCCTGGTATTGTATTATTTGAGGATACCTATCGAGGATACCTACTGGAGAATCCCTTTTTGTCATATGTGCTTATGTGAAAAATCACAATGTGACACAATATGCCCTATCACATAGGCACATACGAGTATTTGAGGATACCTATGGTCTGGTATTGTATTATTTGAGGATACCTATCGTGGATACCTACTGGAGAATCCCTTTTTGTCATATGTGCTTATGTGAAAAGTCACAATGTGACACAATATGCCCTATCACATAGGCACATACGGGTATTTGAGGATACCTATGGCCTGGTATTGTATTATTTGAGGATACCTATCGAGGATACCTACTGGAGAATCCCTTTTTGTCATATGTGCTTATGTGAAAAGTCACAATGTGACACAATATGCCCTATCACATAGACACATACGGGTATTTGAGGATGCCTATGGCCTGGTATTGTATTAGTTGAGGATACCTACTGATGATACCTATCGAGGATACCTTTTGGAGAATCCCTTTTGTGTCGCATTAAGCTATGTAAAAGCCCTCAATGGGTCTAATGTAGTCTTACCAACCGCTTCCATCTTGTCGCCAAAGTCCCAAGGCCATTACAGGGATATGGTCTATCTGTCCTATCATTAGCTTCTACAACAGGCTTGTTCCATTGCGGCCTTGTACCAGTACTATGGGGCAGAATAACAGAAGCCAATGGAACAAGCCTGACGAGCTCGTTCCAACGAGGGGTCATAACCTATGTTTTTGAGACAAAAAATGAAAAAAATAATGAAAATTAATTGGCGATTTTTGAGAATAGCGCTGGCCGGTTTTTGCCGTTACGTTAGGTAAAGGGTTAACCCATGTTATTTTAATGCTAGACAAAAAATCGAATTTTGGTCTTCCTGCCAGCCTGCTCTAAGTTTAGAAATATTAATATATTTTTTTTACCTTTCGTTGATTTGTCGCTGTTCTCTAACGAGGAGGCTTACATCAACACCTCCCCCGTTGAGTTATTCCTCCCCCACTCTCCCCCTTAATCTCCTAGCATTCAGTCAAAAACTAATAATTCCCCCCATTGGCGCTTTCTCGATCTCGAGTTCCCTCATGCAATTCCCCATCCAGATATCCCTCATGCTTTCATCCTGTTTTTTCCATTAGTTTATCAAGGAGTCTTGCTCTATTAGGTAAATAATTGGGGCACTCCAAAAACAAATGTTCCAGGGTTTCCTTTGCTCTTATGTTGTACATTTGCCACGTTCTTTCTTGCCTTTTCCGCCCCTCCCCTCCCCTTCCCAACTACAGTGACTGGGAGCTCACCTTAACAACAACTCCCCCACCCTTTCCAAAAAAATGATCCATTTAGGTACTCCTCAAAAGTTGTCGCATGTTTTATATATAACTCGTCTAAAGAGCTTTTCGTCGCCAGGTTCTATTGTAGTCCTCGACTATCCTTCCCCCGATGAAGCTACTGCCCTGCTCAAGTCCTCTTTAGTATAGTCTATAGTTTAGTCATTAAACTTACTTTCTCCACTGGTCCTCTGGTATCTTTTTAACTCTACCACGAACGACTGTTGACTCGTCGTTGCGGACATTCCACAAATGGCAGAATATTGGTTTGTCGAAAACATGCGTGGTCATTCCTATAATTCTCACGAAATGTTCTTCTTCTAAATCGTCCAAATATGCTGAAAATACGTACTGGTGTTTTGATTCGTTTAATATAGGAAACCACTGTTGCTGCTCCTTTATATCACGTGACTGTATAGCAACTGGCATGCACAGAGTAATCTTCCGGAAATATCTTTTATAGATTTCATAGATGGAGAGAGAATCGCCCACACTGTCTACGATGTCTTTCACAACCGTCAGTGCGATATCAACATCACTGTATTGTGGTTGGGCGCCAGTATTGTCCACTGTCACCATCACGTAAACCAAAAACAGAGACAGGCTTGCAATAAACAGAACGAATGCGCGCTTGAATGTACACCGCATTTTTAAAAGCATTCGTTGAACCTACAAGAAAAGCAAATGGATTCTGTTAAATTGGTTTAACACTTTACCTAACATGAAAAGCAGACGACACTTGCAAAAAAAATTCTTGAATAACTATTTTTTTCACTTTTTGTCTCAAAAACATAGGTTATGACCCCTCGTTGGAACGAGCTCTACGAGCTCGTTCCAACGAGGGGTCATAACCTATGTTTTTGAGACAAAAAATGAAAAAATAATGAAAATTAATTGGCGATTTTTGAGACAAGCGCTGGCCGGTTTTGACCGTTACGTTGGGTAAAGGGTTAATACAGTACGGGCGCCGTTGATTAGTCACGTTCCACGTTTGGGCAGTATTTCCACGGACGCAGTAATATTAGATTCCAAACACTAATTATAGGAATAATCATCAAACAATTAATTAATGAAGCACCTGGTTCAACTGGGTGCTTCATTAATTAAAATTTTGTTGATGATGATTTGTACTTCCTGGTAAATGCACGCGTGGACATCCTACTCGTGGTTTAAATCAGAATCCCGGGTCTAGTACCCATTTATTCTACATTTCTACATCAGTAGTATACAGGGATGACTTGACCCGTTTTGGCAGGACCCCGAGGTCCGACCATAACCGAGGTCATTGACTTCGACACCTAAATCCGTTAGGCCTCCCCCGTCCCACCCCCGCCCTGTATGTACCCTATTTTTAGGCGCCCCACCCCTTCCCGCCCTGTATGTACCCTATTTTTTAGGCTATCCCTTCCCAACGCCTGTTTTAGGACCCTCCAAAGGGGACCAGGCTATGTATAACCCATTTAGGGTTTCCCAACATTGTTTTGGCTTTCCCTTCATGTAGGC